>JBBMJZ010413106.1:19040781-19052447 GCA_037833815.1 Zingiber zerumbet | reverse complement strand
CATCAAAATACAACTCGAGTCAGGTCAACTCGAGTCGGGTCAACCAGGTCAACCTTGACCTAAGGTTGCACCAACAAAAACTACCTTGGAGTACCAACATCCGCGACCCTCAGGATTTCACCTAGAGTCCTTGACTCTAGGATTTAGCCCAAAGTCCTCGACTTGCCAAGATTTTGCCCTCAAACTAGGACTTTGTTGCCTAATAACAGCTAGGATTTTCCATTTTCCTAGCCTCAATTAAGACTTTTTCTTTACCTAAGATCGCTTAGGACTTTCCTGCAAACTCAGTTACACTTGTTAGATAACAAGAAACATTAACTTTGAACTCTTTGCCATAATCAAAACTTAAGTTCGATCATCTGGTGCTTCCTGTACCAACAATCTCTCCCTTTTTTATTATAGCAAACACAATTCAAAGTTAATTAAAGCATAACAATAAATAATAGTAAATAATTTATTACTTTGAAAAAGTAATTAGACCACAAATATTCTAACTAGGTAAAGTAATTAGATGGATAAACTTGACGGATCAAGTTTCGATGAGACATCGTCATGTCAGTAACGGTCCAGGCGCCCAGAGGGGTTCTAGGCTCCTGGAATGGGCCTATATAAAGGCCTTCGACTAACAGTTTTAAAAAATCATCTGCTATGACTTTCATATTCGCGTGCTACTCCAAAAAGGCTTCAACGACACCGAAAAGCTGCTCCAAAGTTTGGTCAGCGTCAGCTAGCATTAGTGCATATAGACATCACCGCTCAGGAGGTTCTAGCTTGGAGAGGTGCGCCTCAGCCAGCTGTTCCAATCAAGGCCGAGGATTAGTTTCCACCTTTTATTCTAACTGAGGGAGAGGAGTGGCCAGAGTTTACGGCTGAGGAGATATTTGGGTATCCTCCGACTTTGACCCAGCCCTCGACCTCGACCCAGCCCTCAACTTCTCTATCCGTCAAGGATCAACTCACTCGACTTGAGGAGTCCTCCGTGTAGCTTCGATAGTCAGTCTCAGATGGATTCAGCACACTCCAGGGGGAGATGACCACTGGATTTACTTCTCTCTGAAACGACATTACCACCAAATTTGAGCAGATTCTTCAAACTCTGCGCGCTCCTGAGCAACCCCTACCACCATCTGCTGTCGATGATCAGACTTGATCGTGTTACATACATTATTATGCATTGTATATGACTTGACTTACTATTTTCAGTCAGTTGTTTTTCTTTCAATCTGATTGTTAAAATCAGAAATGTGCTTCATAGACTAGGATCATCATTTTAAAAAAAAATATTTTCAAATAATTTACAAATTCTAGGGTAAAATTCTTTACTTACATCTTTCTCAGAATTCCCTTATTTTTAGAATTTTTAAAATCAATTTTAACCTTAGCCTAGATCAAACCCATAGAAAGTATGTTCCTATATATCTAGGACTTGAGCATCTCACCAACACATTAGGGCTACTTTGTTTGTGATCGCCAAACTTAGAAAAAGGGTGAGATGCATAGACAGATTGTCTGAACTTAAGATGCTTATATCAATGCATCAACATAAGTCTGAGCATTAAATACAAAACTTAAAGTGATTGGGTTAAGTAATCCAGTTTAGTCAAGCACTAACTGGACAAAGGACTAACCTGACTAACCAGGTAAACGCTATTATCTTCTGATAGTTAGTTAGTGACTAACGATTAGACAGTTAAGGACAAGTTATAGTTAATTAGATTATTTTGAAATAATGTCAGGTTCAGGGGGAGGATTAATATCTCTAAAAATTATTTTGAAAGTCGATAAATTTTTAAAACATTCCTATACTTTTCAAAATTCCACTTTTGAAAATGTTTATCACATGTTTGCAAAATTCTGATCAAATCACATGTTTTGAAAATTATTTTGAAAACTATTTCAATTTTTTCAAATTACTTTAAAATAATTTTAAATGTTGCAGCACTTAGTATTTTAACTTTTGTTTTGGAGAATTTTAACTTTAAATCTTTTAAAGTTTTTTTTGGAGAACTTAGTATTTTCAAAAAAAATTTTGGAAAACTTTAAAGTTTCTAAAGTTAATAGCTTTTAAAGTATTTTCAACATTATTAGCCTTGTGAAAATGCTAATATACAATGTTTTAAAATTTGTTTTGAAATATGTCTTTATTTTTTTTCCTTTTTTTTTTTGAAATCTGCTTTACAAGATGTCTTGAAAATACTTTGAAAATTTTTTTGAAAAGGTTCTTTTCAAAACTAATTTTGTTACCTTTAAGATTTTTTAATAAGTTATTTTCTTTATCATTTTGAAATGCTAAGTGATTTCAAAACTATCTTTGAACATATTTTTACATATGTTGTAAAATATTATTTTCCAAATTTTGAAAAGCTTTTATGGTTATAATATTTTTTCCTCCCTTAAGTAATTCTGAGAATTATTTTATTGAAAAAGCATTCTGTTTACTTTCCTTAGCATATTTTTTTCTTTAAATATCTATTCATGATTTTTTGATGAATGCCAAAGGGGAAGGGTTAAGGGGTTAAGTTGATTAAGTTAACAAACTCTAAAACCAATCAAAATTTAAATAACTTAAACCATATTATTTGTCCATTTTTGCATTTTTTTCCTAACTTAACCCAGGTTGGCATTGTATCAAAAAGGGGAGATTGTTGGTACAATTTTATACTAACAGTCTAACTCAGGTTTTGATAAATGATAAGTTAAGGTAGATTCTGTTGTGATTTAACCACATGATTAACTATGCAGTACGAAGTCCAGATAGGTCGATGGGCCGATCGGATATTTGTCAAGAAACCCAGCTAGGTCAATGGGCCGACCGGATAGTTGGTACGAAATCCAGACAGGTCGACGGGCTGACCGGATGTCTGACAAGAAATTCAGCTAAGTCGACGGGCCGACTGGATAGCTGATACGAAGTCCAGACAGGTCGACGGGCTGACCAGATATCTAGCAAGAAGTTTAACTATATCAACGGGTCAACCGGATAGCTGGCATGAAGTCCAGGGCAGGTCGACGGGTTGACCGAATGTCTAGCAAGATGGTAAGTTAAGGTAAGTTATTGGAGGAGAGTGACCTTGTGCGGACACGTCCCGGTTTGAGGGACAATAGGTGTTGGTCCAATTTAGGTCAATTTAGGATCCTTAAACTGAGACTTTACTAGTTCCTGGTCCTAGGAGGACAAGAACTAATTACTACACTTTTTATTCATTATTGTCCTAATGCATATTTTGTAGGGTATTTTGGACTAACATTATTTTGCAGGGCAAAATTACCTTTGGATGAACAGTGTCCGAAGGCGCCTTCATGCAGTGAAGGCGCCTTCGTAGTGTTTATAGAAGGCGTCTTACATGGCTATGAAAGGAGCCTTCCATGGCTATGAAAGACGTCTTCCACAGGATAAATTTTTGACGTCGCAACGGATAAGTGTCGGGCTGTTCAAGATCGAATTTGCCTTATTAGAGGCGCTTTCCATGGCTATGGAAGGTGTCTTCCATGCCTTTTATAAGGCTGCCTCGAGAAGGCATTGGAACACAACTGGTATACGAGCTACTGCGCATTCATTTAAACTTCCGACTGCTCCAGGTTTCTGCTACGACTCTGCTGCAAAGTTACTGTGTCCGACAACTGTTCCGAGGACTTCCGATCGCGGCCGGTAGACCGACATCGACACACGAACGCTTCCACATTCAAACTCTAGGTGTCGGTAACAAACTTTACTATTGTACTAACATTCTGGGAATGGAAAGTGTAGCCTGTTACACTTATCCGAATTATTCTCTGTATTCGATTCCCTTTTCCGGGGCTACCGGAAGAGGTCTTTAGTGAATTACCCATCGATAGGTCCGCGAGACCTAGGTCTTGGAGTAGGAGTCGCCGAAGGCTCTGAACCAAGTAAAGCGCTTGTGTTTTCTGGTGTTAACTTTTCATCTTAATTTTTTGCTGTGTACTATACTCTATTTTCAAAATCGAAAAGAAAAGTTTTGAAAACCACATGATTCACCCTCCCTCTCTCATGCGATCGATCCAACAAGACCACTCCGGTTTAGCCTTAGGATGTCATCGCTACAACTTTGCCGGAAGCCACCTCCGTCACCCTCTTCATCTTCAATCGGGGATAGGAAAGGGGGCGTCAGGCGTGTGGGAGAAGAAAAGGGAATCACTACAGTAACCTAGCCCCACTGTTCATCAGCATGGAGGAGAGGAAATAAATGGTTTTCTCTCAATTTCAGCCATCCATTTTGATGATGAAGATGGATGAAGATCTGACCATTAGATCATGAGATGAGCGGTTTAGATCTTTTGAAATTAAATTGAGATTAATTTGAATAAATAGTCCATGTAGCTCTAGATCTGGATAGAAGGCTGGATGACTAGATCTGAGTGAAAGAACAAGATCTTTCTTGATCTATATCAACGATTCATATTTATTCAGTTTGATCTTCTCCATTTTACCTCTAAATCAAGCTAAATTCGATCCAACTCAACCCTAATCCATGAGTCTTTGAATTTGCTAAAAAACCACATTAAAAACATGAGATTTAATTCCATAATGGTAGGAAATTTATAATTAAGTCTAAAATGAATTTCTACTCGTAAAATATAATATAAACACTAAATTTATCATATGAGAAGGTAAAAATACAAAGAATAAGGGCGCGTTTGGTTCAGGGTTATCCTTGATAACCTTAGTTATCTATCCAAGGTTATCAATAAAACCTTTGTTTGGTTTAGGTAATCAACGATTCCCAAGTCATAATGCATGCCTGACACGTCAGCAATTTGGGCATCCAACCCGGAATCGGAAAACCTCATAAAAGCGAGGTTTTTCTGGATTCCAGGGTTAATGATTTTTTTAAGACAAAATTAGCCCCTAATTTTTACCCATTGTGACAAAAATAACCCTACAAGTTTACCAAATATCAATCTGCCACCCAAGCGAAAACCTCCCGTTCGCGTGTTCCGACTCACAGAAACCTAGCGCGGCGATCCTCTTGTGGCGATCCTCCTGCCAGGACTTGTGAGGTCTTCAGCGGCTGCTCCTCGTGTTATCTCACCACACTGCACTGTCTCCTTGACCGACCCTTCTTCCTAATGGCGACCTCCACCGGCTTCAGGTTGGCGTCCGCCGCCTCAAGATTCGCGCCCGCGTCCGGTCTCCCCTCCGCTGGCAACTCACCCTTCCGCACCGTCACCTTCTCCAAGCCCGGCAGGAAGCTGGTGGTCCGAGCTGAGGATGAGTCGGCGCCGCCGCCTCCGCCTCCTCCTCCGGCTGAAGGCGGAGCTCCCAAAGCTGCCGCCAAGCAGCCGCCGCCGCCGCCTCCACCAATTGGCCCCAAAAGAGGCGCAGAGGTATAATACAACATGCAATCGTTTAAAACCACTCGATCGTTTCGGCTCTCTGTTCCTCGCTAATCACTTGGTAATTTCAGGTGACGATACTCCGGAAAGAATCCTACTGGTACAAGGGAGTTGGATCAGTAGTGACCGTGGACCAGGTACGTAGATGACTAATGGTTGTTGTTTTTCACCGTGGCATAAATTTAATTAATACCAGTGCATGTTCAGGATCCCAAGACTCGCTATCCTGTCGTGGTTCGGTTCACCAAGGTTAACTACGCAGGCGTCTCCACCAACAACTATGCTTTGGACGAGATCCAAGAACTGTGATCACTGTTTGATCAATTCTTGATGTATTTTGTAATCAGTGAACAGAATTATCAGTTGGCATCAAGTTTGTACGATATATATTTATAACTTTATGCTAATTCCCAAGTTTGTGCCAGTAAAAGTATTCATTTTTCAATGTTTTTCTAAAGCTGGAGAACAAACAGCTCAGTCACTTGCAGAAGTAATTCCCACGACTAGAGAACTTAGCAAATTCTACAAGTTTTACGGATACTTTAAGTAGCTTCAAATATGAGAATGGAAGAGAGGTCAAGTTTAGGTGCGATTCCTAACACTAATTTCACATAAAATATTTAGAATGTCGATGACTAAATTGAGATATTTAGAATTCTCGAGACGTAAAAGTAAAATTTGTCCTTTCTCTGGGGAAAGGCCAAAAAAGAAAAGGTTGAGGTTTCTTTGGGGCAACAGCCGAAGCGAATTTTTAAGAGCAGGAGCCGCACAGCGGTCGCCTGTATCCGCCGCAGAACGCAATGGCTCATTTTTCTCTGCAGGTAGCGGCGACCGCCTGATCGAGCAAGTTAATGCACAAATCCACGGAAGAGGAATTCCTTTATGTGCACTAGTAGGGCTATTTAAGGGCCTTCTTCGCGGAGATGGAGAGGAAAAGTGCACTTTTCAGCTCCGGATTGGCACCTTCAGGTTCTCTATTGCGCTTCACATTCTTTGTATAAGTGCAAAAGTTGGCCAAAAATTTTCTTTTCTTTTCTTTTCTTCTACTTTTTAAGGATTAAAGATCAGTAATGTGTTTCTTGCATCTTCATGGCTGACTAGATGTCCTGATCAGTTTTCCATCCGTTGCTATCAGTTGAATTTGATTGTCCCAAATTAAACTTAGTATGCTCTTGGATAAAAAATTTCTTGCATATGCAACATACTTCATTGTTTCTTTCTTCGCCAAGAAATTAATGTTTGACATCACTACATCCCAATTGCTTAAATTCTGTCTACTAAATTGTGTCAGAAATGAATGGATCACATTGCCTGTTCTTGAGTTCCAATTTTCTCAGGTTTAACTCTTGAGTTCATCATCACTTTAGTTGTCCACTTATGCAAACTGCAAGCTCACTGATACTTTGAGGTCACTATGATAGCTTATTAGCAAGTTATGTGGCACTCAGGTTTTCTAAACCAATTCTCAAATAAATGCATTTTTAACTTACAATAAATCTTCCTCCTTTGTGTTCTCAGATGGAATCTGTTGGAAATATTGTAGAGGAAATTGATAGAAGTTGTGGAGATGAGCAAAGGCTAGAGGGCCCAAGTATAAATCAAAAGAGTGATATATATTCGACTAAAAGGAAGCAATCTTTGGAAGCTCGATATGTTTATGGGTGTATATTCTTGATAACAAACATATTGGCTTGGTTATTTCGTGACTATGGCCATAAACTTCCCCATCGTTTACTTTGTAAGTTGCAAATGGTTCGTCATAAGTCTATCAACCAATTTGGGTCTCTTTTCCATAACATCAGTATTATCTTAGAACAATTCTTACTTTGTCCCTACTAAATAGCTAATAGGGATTACAACTTCGATTAAATGCAGAACCTTAAATTCAGAAGGCGCATATTAAAAATAATAATTCAACTATGCAAGACTTATAGCAAAGAATACATAATTTAAATTTCTTAGCAATCTAGCTGATACTTGACCAAGTCAATGGAACATTCTATTTAACAAGGGTTCTCTCATCAAATTTTTGATGTAACTAAAGGTAACTTAAGGTAATAATCACTCTTATGCTTGTAGTCATGCCTATACTTTTTATATGTGCAGCTAAAAGGGTATGTGGAGCTGAAGGAAAAAACTGTGTTGATGCTGGAGGAGTTCTTCGATTGAGCTTGGGATGTTTTGTATCCTTCCCTGTCAAAATACAGCAATTCCAGAATTCTTCAAGAAATACATCAAAAAATGAATTATTGATATTGATATTGATTTCTTTGTAGTTAACAAATATGAGATTTCTATACATGTGTGTGTATTTAAAAAAAACTGATTCTATCACAAACTTTGGTGACATATTACAGTGATTAATCTTAACATGTTTGAAAAATCAGATATTTTTTTCATTCATGGGTGTCACTACTTGGGGTGTTCACAAGTTGCAAGAAGTTCGGAATCAATGGCATTCTAGTTGGTGGGCATCGAAATGTTTGATTTATCTTTTGTCAATAATGGGCCCGTTCATCATCTCAGAAAACATTATCCAATTATATGGTAATGCAAATTAGGCATTGAACATTTTATACTTGGTGTGAATTTTACTCCAATCCATGTAGCAAGAGCTTATCTTACTTAAGTCATTAAGTTTTCCTTCTTCTTCCATTCTAATAAGCTAAAGTAGATAGATGATCCATTGAAAGCATTTTGACAGTATGAATATATCTGGAATGTATGTTTTCATTTCTTTGCAAATTGTTGGAAGAGTAGATGAATGAGGGAAACAAGATGAAGTGACTATACTTGTTATTTTGCAGGTGAAATTGCTCGTATTGGTGCAGGGTAATACTCTAATTCTTTAAATACAGTCTTCATACAATTAAGATCTCTTAATGGTAAACCTTTTGTTTGTGCAATATTAAACATGTCTTCCTATTGCAATTCTCCTTTGTCTATTTTTTATTTTATTGATGTTCTAATTTATTAGTTCATTGAACGTTGATTATCCTCTCTAGTCCGCAATCTAAAGGTGATAAATATATTCCATTCCTGTGGAATTATAGTAGCACATTTTCCCTTACAAATCAAACATATATTTTTGGTTTCTTATCCTACAAATAGGGGAAAAAAATGCCAAATTGGTCATGAGCCAAGATGAGAAAGGTTGAGCTAGTAGTTGTGTTCTCTTAGGCTACAGTGAAAATTTCAGTAGACTAGGGTAAGACCCTCCATATTTTATTGATCGAAGTGTTGGGCTATTAGGAAGCAACACATTGGTATAATTAAATGTATTATGTCGATGTGAATGCTAGATAAATGTGTGAAGTTACTATAAAGGAGGAAAAAGAAAAGGACAAAAATTAAAAGGGCACCCCAAATTATACAAATCATCAACGGACGCTCTTTTTTTAAAAAATAAAAATAAAAGGACAGCCCATTAGAAATTTTATTCCTAGAATGCTCCTTATCCAACGGTGTTATAATGGCTACAGATAACTGCTACAACATGTAAAAGCAATTAGGTAGCTGCTACGTGGTTTAGGGTTTATGATCTAGGATTTAACTATAATTATTTTAAAGTGATTTTGATTAATTTAAAGCGATTTTGTTGAAGTTTAAATGATTTTGATAAAGTTTAAAAAATGGACCAAGTTGATAAAAAGAATTTTGATATAATAGTGATTTGTGTGTAATAATTTTGATTAAAGTGAATAGTTGATTTTTCACGTTGTAGCAGCTACCGGTAGTTGCTACATAATTATAGTTAAATCCAAAAATTTAAAACTTTGAACTCTAAATTCTAAATTCTAAAGACTATTATATTAAAATACTTTTTACTAACTTGGTCAAAATCGTTTAAATTTCATCAAAATCATTCCAAATTAATCAAAATCATTTTAAAATAGTCGTAGTAGTTACTTAGTAACTTCTACATGTTATAATAGCTACGAAGCTTCTAAATATTGTAACAATTAGGACTAGTTGCTACAATAGCATTGGAAGTAAGAATAATGTTGTAGGAATTATTCAATAGCTTCTACACGTTATAGCTGCTATTAGTAGCTACTATAATACCGTTGGATAAGGGGTATTTTGAGAATAAATTTTTTGATGGAGCACCCTTTTGATTTTTTTATTTTTTGAAAAAGGATGCCCTTTTGATAATTTGCATAATTTGGGGCCCTTCTGATTTTTGCCCAAAAGAAAACTAATTTCTAAGAACAATTGTGTAAGCTCCAAAAATTGATAGAAGGAGAGAAAATAATTTGAAATAGTATGAACATATTCAAGGACAACCAAAAGATTTTAATAGAAGTGTTGACTGAATTAGCGTGGAAGATTTCAAGGCAAATTACTTAATATATTTCAATATTGTTATTCGTATAGCCTTTAGAAGCTCAATGAAGGGCTAAAATTCACTTGATCTCAAATGGTGGGGATAAACACCGTTCGATGATGATCATATGATTACGAACGACCGATATCATCATTCTAATTTTTTGCTTTATTTTTAATCCTTACAAATATGTGAGGATTATCACACTCAAAGTATTAAAAAGAGTGAGAACACATTTCCTGGATGTTATGGAGCCATCTGAGAGAGTTGTGCAACAAAAGTCTCATGTGGTTTTCTTGGACTTGCATCGATATTTCATTAAAATGAATATGAGAGTTATGCAATAAAAATCTCATCTGAGAGTAGTTGATTAAAATGACTATTTGATGAACTTGGTGTTTCTGTGGAGTTCTTTTTAAACCGCAGTGCTTATAATGTTACTCTGGTGCTTATTCATATTCACTTTTTCATGAGAAATATTTTGTCACCCCTTGAAAACATTACTCCTCAAAGCGTGAATGTACAGGATATTTCTTCTTTTGCAACTCATTAGTATGATTCACTTCCTTTCATGGTGTGACAGTCACTGGATATCAGATTTGCAGCCAAACAAATGGTATGTGGTTTTTTAAGAAAAGAATATTAATCCATTCATGTTATATGCATTTTTATTACAATGAGTGTTTCATTCTTTCTGATGTTTGGATGTTCTGCATTAGATTGATCACATTTTCTTTTTCTTGTTGTATTCTTTTTCAGTGGTTTGTTTGGACTGTTCTTGTCCACTGTCTTCTACACTGCTTCATTCTTTGGAATAATTATGATGTACTATGTGTATGCACCGGACTCAACTTGTATTATCAACATATTCATCATCACATGGACAACTGCATTGGTTACAGTTATAATGATCGTATCGCTTCATTCTAAGGTATGCTCTACTAGACTACTGTAAATTCCTGTTTTACCTATGCCACTGGCTACTTAACACTAAAGGAAAAAATTCTGCATTTTGATTCAAGATGTGCAACTACTGTATATAATGTACCATCTATCTATTTTTTTCTTCGTATAATTCCTCTTCAACCAATGTGACTTAACTCTTTTTGGATTATTTAATAGGTTAATGCAGGGCTTTTATCTTCTGCAATCATGGGTTCATACATTGTTTTCCTTTGCTGGTCTGCAATTCATAGGTATATAGTACGATAAAAATTCTATCGACTTGTTTCTAATTTTGTAGAATGTGTAAATTAGGTTCTTGTCGAGTTTTATAAAAGGTAACTTTGTGCTTGAGCATAATTAAACCAGATAATTACATCACTACAATTTGGAGGGGGCGATTAGTAGATGTTTTATAAAAGCTATCTTCACCGTTTGAGCAATTCAATTGCCATAACGTTAAAGTTGATTGATCAACTCCCTACAATCTCATGGTGACCCAATTCCGTCGCTGCGCACCAAATCTATCTTCAAATGGCAAACCATGAACTAGCACTCCTATAGTGTACCTTATGAACATGAGTTATTGTTTTCCAATGGTCGACTCTTGTAGGTTCCAAACTATCTTTATTACTAGGAGATATTTTGTTAGTAAGGGGATCCTCAATGTGTTAATATTGTAAAACAATATTTCAAACATCTCTTATCTCATGGGTATGATGCCTGTTCATCAAGTTTCGATCAGCTTTGGGTCCTTTGTTTGTTTGTTTGTGTCAAGTTCAGAGCAATGTGGTTGCTTGTAGATCAAGTTTGGTATGAGTCAGGTTCATGGCGATTTACCTGATTTTCTTGAGTCTTCTGCTGCACCCGACTCAATAGTACTGATTTCATTTGCAAGATAACCGCATATTGCATGTTAATTGCAGTGAACCTGCTATGGAGAAATGTAACAAAAGAAAGAGAACGGACAGAGATGACATGACGACTATACTTGTAAGATTTACTATCACTACTTGTATCGTTTTATCTTAACATGCGACTG
>JBBMJZ010413106.1:19013891-19038338 GCA_037833815.1 Zingiber zerumbet | reverse complement strand
ATACACCTATAGAAATTAAATATGAATATTAATTTAAAAATATATGAGTATGGATATTAAATATTTAAAATTATTGTTCATAAAAATTTTAGTTGATAGTTTTATCGGTAATTTTAATTTTTTACTAGTTAAATTATATTTGGTCAAAAATTTTAAATTTTTTATAGATTAAATTTGGATCATTTTTATTTTATTTGCACGTGTTAGATTTAATTGTTAATTTTTACTATTAAAATTAGATTTAGTTTATAATTTTTTTATTTTTTATTAAAATTTAATTAGTAATTTTAAATTTTGTATTATATATATATATATATATATGATAAAAATAGTTAAAAACATATTCAATAATGTAGTATTATTTCTTTCTTAAATTTTATTTTTCTTTCACACTTTTTTTAATAATTCACCATCAATATTTTCTAGCTAAATATTTTTAGATAAATAAATTTTATTAATAATTTATCAAAGTTAAAATTGATAAAAAAAAAAATAGTTTAGTTCATGAAGCTCCCGTTAATGAGGGATTCTGATGAAGAGTCTATATATGTAGTGACTATATCTAGTACTCGAACATATTTCCTCTAGGTCACACAATAATTTTACTGTTATGCCGAGAATTTCCTTCCTCAAAGTTAAAAATGATTGATATTTTAAAATATATATATATATAATTAAAATGCATATTAATAGTATTACACTAATTTATTACTATGTCTAAATTAGATAACATAAAATATTTTTTATTTTTTAAATTTTACTAATAATAAAAAAAATGAGATTTGACCTAAGATAAAGTTATTGCTACGTGGCCTAATTAATCATTGCTTCTAATTGTATAAATAATCATTGGCAATATATGAAACTGCCCTTTTAAATTTTACTAACAAAATTAAATGTTGCCCCAAGGACATAGTTGAGTTGGCTAATACGGGATAGATATTGTTACAATAGGCAAGGTGTCGAATCTCGACAAAGTCAAGAAAAATACTTTTCCCACAGTGGCCAACTGCAACTTCCTAATTTACCTCCTCACAGATAGTCGTAGGATCGATTGTGTTGGGCTGCTAGGGTGGCAAATTCTACCTTTTGTTATAACTAATAAAATTAAATGTTTCTAATATTTATTTAAAAAATATTAAATTCTTTTTTCCACCTAGAACCTCAAGAATGATTGAGACGACTCTGGCGAGTGAGTTTTGATACGCCTCTCACACTGCACATCCTGTAAACATCTATATCCGTTAATTTGAGCTCAATTATATGCCTAACGAGTTAGAGCTCGAGCTTCTTTAACGATCTAAAAATGATATGTTAACAAGTCAATCTCAAACTCAACTAGTTTAACTTTAAATGAGCTATTTTTGAATTGAGCTCGAGCTGTTTGAGAACTATTTAATCTCATGAAGAACCAAGCTCGAACTTAAGAATTAAATCTCGAATCAAACTCGAGCCGAGCTTGAACTAAGCTTGTTTAACTTTTAAACAAGTTATTTTTGAACCAAGCTCGAGTTGTTTGTGAACTATTTAATTTCATAACGAACCAAGCTCGAGCTTAAGAATTAAAGCTCAAATCAAATTCGAGCCGAACTTGAGTTTAGGGAGAAAACCAACCGAGCCAAGCTCAAACCTCTTATTGGCTCGGTTCGGAGAAGTACATATAGGTTTGCGGACGGTCCAATGTTTCAAGTAATTCTAATTGGAACTTCTAGATGTAATATAACATTACTCATTCATTATAAAAGTTGTCATTGATACATAGCATTGGCCCATCTACTTCATAATAGTTGATACTGAATAAGTGAAATCTCCACTCCAAAGCCATCTACTTGCTCACCCTGAAACTTAAATATTTAAGAAAATTGTTATGAACAAAGGAATTAATGTCGTATCTTATTGAATCTATCGAAAAATATAGCTAGTTAATTTTCTGTATGGATATAGACATATAGTGACAAAGTGAGATTATGTTTAGGATTACATCTCACGTGAGGTTGCAGGGTTCAGTAACAGACAAAGTCCTCAGATTCTTGGTGTCTCAAAGGAACAAGCTGGGACGATCGATAGTAAGATAACGAATGACATTGGGGAGGAAGTGGTGTACCTGCAGGTGTTGGACGGCTAGCTACTTGTAGTTGGGGAAGGGGACGCGGCCGGACTCAATGCTTTTCAGGTCCTCGATTAGGAGGTCATAGTGGGACTTGACCTCCTCAGCGGTCTTGCCCCCGCCGACTGCCCGGGCCACGTTGTGCCACCGGTCAGGGGTGTCCTTGTCAAAGACAGCTAGAGCACGCTCGAAGAGCTTGTTCTGATGCTCGGTCCATGCTGAGGCCATGTTGGATGGAGAGGGGGAGGGAATTGAAGAGGTTTGGATGGAACAGTGAGTGAAAGGGGTTGAGGAAGTTGTTTGGAGAAGGGGTACGTGATAGGGGGCTCTTTTATAGGGACTGAGGTAGTGGTGGAACCAATTCGGAACCAATAGTTTGGACTCAGGCTCGAACCTAACACATGGCACAGGTTTGCTAGTGTAAAAGTAGAACAACAAACTTCGCTTAATAACAATAATATAGAATTCTTCTTGTTTTCTACTCTTTTTTAATTTACTATCACAAGTCCCTTAAACACAATAATCTATAGAGGTGATGGATTCCTTTCAGGACTAAATTCAATTTAAAATGTTAAGAACACTTTAGGATATGCTAATCCCGATACTAATTAACCTCCCGAACGAGCCTAATGTGCCTCTCCTTCTCCTGCTGCTTCTTCTTCCATGACAAAGTGGATTCTATTCCACTGAACAACAACCTCAAAACCCAAGTCATAATGTGCAAGTTGAAGAAAACAACCTTGGATTCTCACCTCTTTCACTCACTTTATGCAATGAGGTGGGATATGGTTCGGATAATGACATATTCTAGCCCTCGTAATCTTTCTTTCTTCTTTTTGGCAAAGATCAGATAGTCATTCCTTTATTGGATAATGGGGGTTGAATATAGCCCATAATATAGATTTAGGGTTTAGAGTTTAGTTTTAACCATTGGGATTCTTTCAACCACTAGCAATTAAAATAAAGACAACCCTTTTACTTTGCATGCATCATCATGAATCATGTTCCTCTTAGCGTAAAACTTAGGTTTGTTGATATATTATTATTGTTATCAATATTTTGTTTGAGAAGATTGTGCTCCAATAACTCTCACTGTGAATCTTGTACAGACTTCTAAGAACTGTCAAAATTGTAGGGAAAGTATTTTTTTTTGTTCTTCCCTTTTTTCAAAAATATGTACATGAAAAAAACCATCTTAAACTTGTTTGCAAACAAAATTATCATGATTCAATTCTCCATTTCCTCAATGTCATCAAATATAGAGATATTATAATGTTATGGAGTTGTAATCTAGTCAGTTTTCCCACTTATAGAGAATAGCACTTGAATGGAATTCTTCTTTATCTTTTATAAATAAAAAGGTAAATAATTGCAGGAATCGAAAGAGGTCTTTTCTGGACTATAAAGAATAAATTAGATATATATGCACAGTAGCATATGTCGGAGAGGTACATGCAAAAGGTAGCTAAGGATCAATAATGGAAGTTGATGATAACAGTTGTGGTTTCGTTTCATCAGATCAGATGAATCAAATATTATGCCAATAGTGTGGAAAGAGGGGCCGAAAAAGCATGTCCTGCATAGGAGGAACTAATCCATTCATTTTGGCTGGCTTTTCTTCCATGACTTTTTAACAGTCAGAAAGAAAAGTGGGAGGATAATGATGGCAAAAGATGAGATATGAAGAATATTCAGATAATATACAGTGAAGCTATTTCCAAAAAGAATGTAGCAAGCAATTTACTGATTCAAATGGAAGAGAAAGCACAATAACTTCACTTAAGGGAAAAGTTTCTGAGTCTGTCTTTATAGATTTTCTACTTTTGTTGGTCCTAAGTGTTGCAGAAATGAAAGAGAGTATGCGTGACACAAGTCCAACCATGCATTGAAGGAGTGCAATCCTTAGATATTTTTCAATTCTGACAAACTAATTGATTAAATTCGGCTCTGAGGATCATGGAGCTTACAGTATCAACCAGCTGATCAAATCCCCTTCTGCACGTTGAGGTAGAATGTTTTAGATGGTCACATTCTTCAGAACATGTTGTTTACTGCAATGATCCAGCAAGGTTTGACACACTAGCATAACACAGGTTCACATAGATTGGGAATTGAAATTCCTTTAGGAGTTACCTTGGTTCGTAATGCAGGATGCAAATATATCCTTAACCACTATTCTTCATCACTGCTGCACATGGATCTCTTCTGGCACTGTGTCACTTTTGTTCAATCTCCTGATTCATTTTATAGAAGTTCACAATCTTCTGATCTAACTCGTAATAATGAAACATCTTATCTAGAGGTTTCAAATCCAAGTCAATAAAAAAAGCCTGGAAACAAAAACATACCAAGTCAGACCTGTAGTAAACCCAAAAGGATGCAATATTTGTAGGCCAGCTAATATGCTAAAGCCAATATTTTTAAAAGAAAAAAAAAAAGAAGACCAGCTGATTCAAGAACTGGATCGGCTGAGGAGCCACCAGCTCTCCTGCCAATCTAGTTTTAAGAAGACTGGTTTGCAGCTGAGTGAGAAGCATGTGAATGCTAAAACTGCAACTGATCTATAACATGGAAACAGAAATGTGATAACGCCAAGGTGAATATGTGTAAAATAGCATGTGCCTTTGTTCTTGGCCGTTTAGCATTCTTACAGGATTCCCTTATTCGACATGGATGTTCCTAGGATTAATAGGGATCATAAGTAAAAGAGCAACTACAATGATTGGATACCTTGTAAGCATAGGTTTGATTTGATGATCTGAGAAATACAGAATCATAATTAGATGTAGTACAGCCAAGTTCTGAAGGCCTAAAGCTGATCATCAGGCTGCAATCTTTTGCAGTAGCTGATATAAGATATTCCCTAACAATTTTCATGCTTTTCTCTAATGGTAGAGAATGCAAGGAGGAATACTTGTGCAAAACCTTCATGTTGCTCAAATTTTTGCAGATTGGACATGGCTGAGAAATAATATTGTAATATAGATGAATAGCCCCTTCTATGTCAAGGACATCCAACTTCTGAGTTGCTAAAAGTCGATCAAAGATCCCAGACCTAAAGCCTGTCTCTGCTACTAGTTCAAAAAAGCTAGCTAACTGTAAGCCACTGGAAGCAATCAAGTTTGCAATTGCTTCTTTTCTTTTATTAAACTGTTCAGTTGTATCATCTAAGCTACCACCCAATCCTCCAAACACAAGAGCTCCATCAAAAAATATACGGAAATTATTCTGAGGAGATTCGAACAAGGCAATGATGGCCTGTAATATTCTGTCCTTTGATCCAGAGAATAGATCAAGTGGGTTGTACCCACTTATTTGTAAGATCTGCAATACAAAAAATGTAATATATCAAGAAAGCTTCACAAATGTAGATGTTGATAGTTAATGATTCGAAAGCTTCAATATTAATAATCATGTTAACAATCAAGAGAGACGTTGGCATCAAAAGGAGTATTATTTTAGTAGATAAAACAATTACAGGAAACAATGTGACCTGTGTTTTCAGACAGTATCGTATGAATAGCTTTTGGCAAAACTTCAAATGACTGTCAAAGTTAAAAATCAAAATATGAAATATAATAAAGCAATGTGTACCTCTCCCCGATGATGTTTTAGGAATTGATGCATTTTAAATCGTGTTGCATTCTTCTTAATTGCATTTGCTTCTGTGATGTATTCTGAAGATGGGAGGAAACCACACTTTGGCTAATACATTGTCATGAAAAAAGATTAAGCAATGGAACCACAGGTTAGAAGTAAGGCTGAGGTACAATAGTAACCAAGTCAAAACGGGAAAAGAAAGAAACTAATCTGCTATAAGAGGAAGCACCTTTATTTCAACTGCAATGCTGAAATCACATTTTGGAGTACCTGAAATTGTGCTGAAAGTGTCATGATCACAAGGCACAATTTTGTGATAAGCATTGAAAATGTACCTTCAAAGCATATTCATAAAGTAGTCTCTTCAACAGAAAATAAAAAAGCTGATAGGTTCTGGTCAGAGTTAATAATAAAAGTCATACAGAAGAGAGACAAATTAGTGAAAGACAAATGACAAACTATGATAAAAGGCATGTAGCAGAGAATTTTTTTGGCACATAACAATTGATTAAAAATATGAATACAGACAGGTTAAAGGCAACAGATTGTATCATTAAATAATTATTTGTGTGCATTCCCAAGGTTGAAAGTTGAAATTTACTTTGAGAAAATAATTAAAATTTTACTGAAATTATGTTTGAGTCTCATGCTGGCTACAAAGGCTGGAACTCTGGAAGTTTATTTTGTTTCCTCCAAGGGCTAGAAGTGATGGAATTTATATCAGGGAAAAACCTAGAAACATGTAGTCTGAGAATATGGCATTATCTCCACTATCTACTAAAATTAACCAGAAAACTCTTCTTAAAAATCAGCCAGAAAATTTGCTTTTGCTGTCTATACTGCAGTTCAATAACATGTGCATGTGCACATGTATATAATCAATTCCAGTGTCCTTAATTGTTATCTAGTTAATCCACCTGTTGTAATTTTATCACTAATGAACTTTTTTGCTTTTACTACTATTGCTTGATCTGAGTGTAATTGAGTGTTTTGAATAACAAAAGCACCTGCAAATTTTGGAGATGTAAGAAAGATGCTCATAACAGTCACCTAGTTGACCCACTAATTAACATCTCATTAAAATTTTAAAAGGTATAATTCTTCAGACTATGATTGTATGAAACATTACTAGAAAAGTCATTTTCTTTTACTATTAATTCCTATCAGTAGATGGGTAAATGTAGAACCATAAGAAACATCTTTGTTTTTTTAGTGCTCTAGTTAATACATAAGCATTTGAATATTTCTGATAACATATTTATCAGAATATAAAAAAATTCTTGTTGCATTTGAATTTTATTGCATTGTTAGTCCAATGCTGGTCTCTTCAATCTTTTAAGCACTAGTTTACTTCTGGGTTCTGGCTACTTAAAGGCTAGGCAGTTTAATATCAATTGATCTTGTTCAAATTTTTATTCCCTTATTGAAAATTATTGTTTTTGTATTAGTTTATATTAAATTTCTTCCTCAAAAATCAGTATTACAGTGAAGTTTGTCACTTGCTGGTGCCTACACCCATGATTCTTTTCCTATGCCAAACTCAATCTAATCTGTATGCAGCTTATATTCCTTGTAGCATTGTTGAATTAGCGTTACATTCACACTTGCACATTATCTATTAGGTTTGGAGTCATGTTTAGCTAATTGTGTTCCATATTGGCATATTGGAAGACATGGTCAAGTACAAAGTCATAGGCATTTATTCCTATCTTGGATTTTCTGGGCATAAGGAATCATGTAATTGTGAAGTAATGACAGAAATTAGTGGGGAGTTACACACCAGTTGGTGAACAACTTGTTGAGATCACCTTGTATTACTAAGGAGAGGATAGATGAGAAATTTAGACATTCAGATGTGAAAATTGAAGGTATGGTACCAAGTAAGAAAACACATCAAAAGTTCTCTGGACACCGATATTAATTGAAGCTCAACTTCTCAGACAAATTGTGAGTTCTCTACCCAACAATATCACAACCGAGCACAACCATGCCAAACACGCCGGGGAATGGATCCTAGGCCATAACACACTATCAGAGTATCAGTTAGGTAATTCAGTATGCCAAGATGTTGTAATAAACCTTGTAAGACATACAATTTTTCTACTGGCCATTGCCTACATAAAATCCAGATTGTATTCAATTTTACAGAAGAAGTTGATGAGAGTCAACAAAGTTAAAAAAGAAAAAGAACCTACCAGGCTACCACCAACTAACCTATAGCAGAAGTTGAATGGGCAAGCTCTTCTAAATATCCACCCATTAGACATCATCATCATTATCAGGTCATGTTCATTCCAACTATCTAGGATCGACTCAAATTTGATCACTCCATCAAGCTCTATGCAAGGCAATATCATATCAGATTTAATCTCCCACTACCCCTTATCCCTTCCACTTTAATAAATTTAACTCTTCTCACAATAGAATCAGTTAGCCAACTTTGAATATATTTGTACCATCTCAAATCTCAATGTATTTGCTCTCATTTTATCATCTATTAGAGTTCCACTTAATTGCTCTCAAATATATTTTTTTAATTTTATTCTTCTATGTAACTCCACACTTTCATCTTAAGATTCTTAGTCGGCTGCATTAATTTTATACATGTTTTATAGTGTCTTAATACTCTTGACTTATAAAATATGACAAGTCGTACCGCAATCTTATAAAATTTTCTTTTTAGCTTACGAGACACGAAAATCATACTAGATGCTAGAAGCTCATTTCCTAAGTATCTAACATTACCTACGTTTCTGCATTTCCTATGGCTTGTTTAAAAATCCGAGGCTATTTTACTGATCCACATTCTTCCTACTTGCAGGAACTAGTGGGTTAAACCATCATTCTTGAAGAGTATAATGCATGTTTCTGTCATGGTCTTAACATGACGAGTTTCCTCCATGGAAAAACAAAACAAACTATGTTATGAGGAAAATAGTTTAGTTCTCACTAGTAATAACTGAATGGTCAGAAATAAGAAGTGCAAATTCACACAGCTTATTGATATTGGCAGCATCAACCCTCCATGTAGGACGTTGACTTTTAATATTCCTTTCTATAACATCCAAAAATTCCTTAGAAACATAGATAAGAATCTGCAAATTGAAAGAAAAAAAAAAACAGAAAAGAATGTGAGAACTCTGAAAACTGTTAGCAACTTCAAAAATTTCTCAAACATAAAAGCTGCAGCTACTCCAAACACTGCAAAAGTATGACAGAGATAATGATAACAGAATAAAAACTAAAGCATGCAGTATGCTTCATAGTAAACCTGTCCTATTCTTTCAAAAGTGCAAGCCATTCAAGAAAGTATATGTTTAAGGTCTTTTAAGCTTCTATGATCAATGTTGATTTTCATCATATAGAATAGAAGAATATGGTATGGAAAATACCTACTCAATCACATACACGTTCAGGCACTAAGCATCCCTATGCCAAAATTAGATACATGTCTTCTAAGTACAGGAAATAAGTAAAAGAGCTTGAATAGGAAAAGATTGCAGTATGAATTATAGCCTTTATCTTAAATTGATAAAAAAAAACAAAGATTATAAAGATCTCAACCAAGATAGGAAACCATAGTACATAAGAAAATAAAATAAAATGACTCTAAGAAAGTTTACCCCCGCATCTATATGTTTGGAGTTCAATAAATCAGTCATGACATGCCGAATAAAAGCTCTGGTAGCAAAGTCTCTGGTAGCGGACTCCAGAATCTCCCCTACATCTTTCCATATAAGTTTTTCATGAATAGATAGGCCCAATCCTTTATTCGCAGACAGAGTCTTCTCATTTGGAATTTTCTGAATGCGTAATACCTTTCCAACCTGCTTCATAAAAACATCAAATTGGCACCGTTTCCTCTATTTTGTTTTTTGTAGGAAAGAAATCATAAGGTCCATAAAAATAATCTAAGCAATGTGCTCATAACGTCTAACCCATAAGCAAGCCCAAAAAAAGGAAAAAAAAAATATCAACACTAAGATAACACGAAGGCTACCAAAAAGGGAGAAGAGCCGCAATATCCCAGGACCAGATTGGCAGCTCCTTCTCCTTTGTAGAACCAATCCTTGGCAGTGCTTTCTCCTACGATCATCTGTTCTTCACACACAGAAAAACGAGGGGAAAGGAGAGTAGATTCAAAATTTGAGATTTAACATTCTAAACGGCTAACGATCAAAAGGAATGCACCAATTCATTCGGAGTCAATTTTACTAAGAACGAAACCTGATTAAATTGACATATAAAAACCTCAAAATTAGATTTTTTTTTTTCATTCTCGGAACGTGTATAAATTGTTATCGCCTGTACCAATGTGGATTGTTCATACCTGCCCGTTGTGGCTCATACTACGAATGGTGGGAAATCGCTGACCTGCTCCACGTACCGCCGGAAGGAAAAAGGCAACGGTAACACGAAACTCCTCGGAATGGGAACGGGTCGTTCGCTCTAAAGCATGAGCTAATTGGCGGATGATGGAGAGGAGGAGGGAAAGATAGAAACAAGGAAGATGATGCAGAGACAAAGAGCGTTAGGGCACGTAAGATGTCCAGAGGAACAGAATTCAGATCTTCGCTTGCAAAATGCGAAGACATTGAAATTGGTCATTGAGCTTGCATTTTTATAGCCTTCGATTAGAGACTCATGTAGGGTAAAAATTGGAAAAATCCCCCCTTATTTTTATTATCTCTACAAAGTCCTCTTTTTATTTTTCATCTTAAAAATAGACCCAACTTAAAATAAAATTATTCTTGAGTAGAGGTGTTGCATATAATTTGTTATTTTATCATGGGTAAATTTGCATGCACTCTCCATTGACAAACACAACTTTACATGCCGTCCCCATTGACATAAATCTTTGTTTCCACTCCTTAGTCAAATATACTTACCTAATTACTCCTGATATTTTAAGTATAAAAAGTCTAAAAATGAGTATATTTTTTTTTAAATTCAATACATTAAACTAGAATCTAGTATATTTTTTATCAAATTGAGCATAATTTTTTTCCACCTTAATTGGATGAAAATATACTAGATTTTCTTTAAATGGTACTCAATTGGATAGAAACTATACTAGATTTTCTTTAAACGGTGCTGAATTTAGGAGGAATTATATTAAGTAGCAAAAAAGTGCTCAATTTAATAAAAATATACTCGATTCTATTTTAAAATGATGAATTTAATAGGAATTATACTCATTTTTAGATTATTTATACTAAAAAATCTAAGGAGCAATTTTAATATAAAATATACTCAATTCTAGTATAAATACTAGATTTTAGTGTAAAGTGCTGAATTTAACCGGAATTATAGTCATTTTTAGACTTTTTATACCTAACAAATCTGAGCGGTAATTTAGGTAACAATATTTGCATGAGGGAGTTGAAACAAGTAATACTTTACATGCATGAAGTGGAAATAAACTTTTTTTTAATTGGGGACTGTATATAAAGTTGTGATTGTAATTAAGGATTTTTCTCAACTTTACCGTTATATGATTTTTTTTTTACCGATTTAATCATTTTATCAAAATTGTTCCAACTATAATTGTAATATTCATTTAATATACAGAAAATTAATTAAATAAATTTAACTAATTTATTAAACTAAATAAATATGTTTCTTGTTAATATTCATAAATAAAAATTATAAATTGTTCACGAATAAATAAAGGACGTTCGTCTGGTCGGTTCAACTTCCAAACCACTTCTCTCGAGGGGCGGTCGAACCGGCCCGGTTCAGTCGACTACGCGCGTGGGTTCCGTGTCTTCGAAACTTTGACCTCGATTCCTCTATTCAGGATCCGGAAGTTCGTCGTTCTTTTCCAATCCCTCGATTTTCGTCGCTTGTTCCGTCCCAAATCGCCGAAGAGGAAAAAGTCGATTCATGCAGGTAAATCCTCGGTTAATCCGATGCTTCTTCATCGTTTGCTTGGTCTCGAACTCTGATCTCCTTGTCGACTGACCTAATTGATCTTCCATTTTTCAGAACTTCATCTTCTTGAAGAAATATCCGTAGATCGACGTCAGGAGAAGAAGTGGGAAACTTTAATGGAGGTTGATGACCCTACTGCTTCGTTTCCCCTGGCAAAATGGAGAAGTGATTTCTCCAGGGCGTTTCAGTACTACTTGGATAAATCGACGCCCCACGCGACCGAAAGGTGGATCGGAACTGCTGGAGTCGCTGCGATCTACTGCCTGCGCGTGTATTTACTGCAGGGCTTTTATATCATCAGCTACGGTTTGGGGATCTATCTGTTGAATCTCCTGATTGGGTTCCTGTCTCCGCTGGTTGATCCGGAGCTTGAAGTTTCTGACGGCCTTGCTCTGCCTACCAGGGGCTCTGACGAATTCAAACCTTTCGTTCGTCGTCTTCCGGAGTTCAAGTTCTGGTAAAATTTTATTTGCCTTTTATTTTATTAGCCACCGGGATGAATTTACTTTCCCTTTCTCTTAGATCCACTCGTTCCTAAAAATTTCCAATATCCAGTTCAATTTCCACTTCTCAGAACTTTAACTTCCTGTGCATTGTGTATACGATGTCTACTATGGTCTGCTTTGTTTGAGAAAGATGCTTCTATCAAACCACTCAACATTTGTTAAGCTGCAAAAGTAGCTAAAACATGCTTAGACAGACCATATGTTAGACAGTAGCTTTTATCATGCACATTATGTTGGAAAGTCTGTCATTCTCTTCGTGATATACATTATTATTTGTCTTCCAAAGAGCAGGTTGTTGTATGAACTTATTATGGTTGAATCTTTTGTTTTGGTATCCCCTCCTCTTGATATTTACCTATGTATCTGAATTGCGTACTGTAACTTTATTTCACTGGAAACTGTGGTCTGGAGATTCTATAATAATTTAACAAATTTTTTGGTTGATTTGGCATGAGTGATTGCTGAACTGTTGATGCAAATTATCTAAGTTGTAGGCTTAATAGATATTCCTGGGCATCTAGTTGTAAAACAAAGGGAAAAATTCAGACTGACTGAAATCTATTCATCCTAACTCACAATGATATTTTGAGGCACTGAAAAAGGTTATCAGTTTCTTGAAGTAATCATTAGCAGTAGGGCTTCAATGTAAACAATGAAACTAAAAATGTTCTGATAAATAAATTTTTGGGTAATGGGTATGGCGTCTTGGTGGTTGCAAGACATTTGAAAGGTGTAATTATATCAGTAACCAACACTATAGATGTACAAATACACTAATTTAATGACGTTTCTTTGTTTATTTGTTTGGTAAAACAAGACACCCAATGTTAGTGACCGACATGTCTTACTCAACTTTTGTTTGAAGGTATTCCTGTCATCAATTAGGAACATCCTTGCCTGTTGACTGCGTATGATGCCGTTATGGACAATAACATTACCCATAAATATAGTTCATGCAACGTTCATTTAGGATGAAGGGGAGCCTTGGTGCAATGGTAAAGTTGTTGCTTTGTGACCAAAAGGTCACGGGTTCGAATCCTAGAAATAGCATCTTGCAAAAAGCAAGGTAAGGCTGCATACAATGGATCCTTCCTTGGGACCCCGCATAGCGGGAGCTTCGTGCATCGGGCTGCCCTTTTTTTTTTTTTTAACGTTCATTTAGGATGATGATCTAACAATAGGCGTGTTCATGCTCATGCAAATATGAGCTATTGAGGAACATGCTTGCCTTTCCTGATGTGCCATTGAGACATTCCTGTTCCTAGAAAATGAAATAATAGACATACTGATAAACCTATCATAGTTGTGACTAATGGGCTAGTGACTAAGTAGGCTGGTGCTACATGGACATGATAGTCAAAGTGTTCAGAAAAGAGGAATTCTAAAGGCAATTTGATTATTGAAATGTTGATATGTTATCAATTTTTGTTTACATGTATCTATCTGATCCATTGGTCTAGGCTCACCCTGAATCTACTTATCTTCCTCTATTCAAACTGATAATTCTCAGGTTAGGTTCTGAGCTTGCTTTTATTCTCAATCCATTTAATATTATGATAGAGAATCTATTTCCGTTTAGATGTATCTGACCTATTGGTCTAAACTCACTCTGAATCTACTCATCTGCTTCTGTTCAAACTGATAACTCTCTAGTTGGGTTCTGAGCTTGCTTTTAGTTATTTCGATCCATTTAGCACTATGATTTTATTTCTGTTTTATTTAAGGTAAAACAAATCCATTCAGAACTGTAGGTGAACATCCAATTGTAGTTGTAAGATAACATTTGATTGCTACAAATGATATAAAGGTATACCATAGTAACTTCCTGAAAACTGACAATAATTGTGGCTCATGCATTCTGATCCTCTAGATTTTGGTGATTCAAAGTCATATGGTGTTGCAGTCATGCAGCTTACAGTATGCCAAGCCCCAGCCTATTTGTCATGGCCTTGTAGCTTGTGGCCTTTGATCTGTGACCATGTGGTCTGCATTCTGCTGCCTGCAGCTTTACCATCCTTGGTTGATGGTATTCGCCAGTGGCCTGTAGTATCATGCTCTTCCACTTCTGTTGGTTGCATCATGTGCTCTGTGCTATGCAGCTGCTTATGCCCTCTGTGGGTATTTGGACTTTCCAGCCTCGCACATGCAGCACCCTTGCATCCACTGCTGTTTTGAGGTGCTCATGTAGGTGGTCAGACCAGGTGAGTCTTGAGCACCTCAAGTGCATCTTGAGGGAGTGCTTTTGGCAAGGGCAAGTGTCTTCAGTTGGATCCCAGGCATCTAGGTGGTCACCTCACTTTTTTGAGTTACAAGAGGGACAAGGCAAAAGTCAAGCTGTTTTTTCTATTTTTTTTCCTTTTATTTAATCTTGCTTTGGTAATGTTGATAAATACGGTGTATGTTTTAGATCTGTGGTATTTTACTCTTTCTAGGTTTATCATTATATAATCTTCTTGTTTTAATGCTCAACCTCAATGGATAGATTAAAATAGAGTTTACCAATTATTTCTAGCTTAAGTTGAGCACTTGATTTACACTTGGAAGTTCAGGGTTTTTGAATCCTTATTGCTTCATTATTGTTATTAATGTTTGTTGACTTTCTTGATAAAGTTCTAAGATAGGGTAGTGATTTTTTATTTATTCCTTATATTTAAATTATATATATTAAAATGATATATTGATATAAAAGTTCATACTTTGCTTAGATTAGCACCTTTCGTCTCTTACAACTCAAGCATTGCAGTATCTTCCAGCCTCAAAATTGCCTAGTGCATTTAGTAACAGTGATCCCATGTAATAGCATCACTGGTTGTTAATGTAATAAACTACTACATTTTGGTTAAACAAGGATAATGGATAAATAAAACATTGTTCAAAACATAAACAGGCATTTTACAGAGAACGAATCTCATAAAAAATGGTTGTTACTATAAATAAAAATCATAAACAGGAAGAGGAACAAAATTTAATTCCTTCATAATTATTGATATGATTTAAAAAAAAACAATATGAAAAAAGTGTAAGCGAAGCTGTGTGATGTTTGCATAGATTTTTTTTATAATTATATCATAAAATCATGTTTGATAACATCTTCATTCTCTTTTGTCTGTTCTGTCCAATTTTTTTTAATTGTGTGATACGCCTACATGAGATTAAGGTGTAAATTTTTTATCCAGGTTACTGATGAGCAAGATACAGTTAGTTATCCAGGGGTAGCCTTTTATTTAATCAGTTAAATTATTAGAGACGTCTAAGGAGTTAAATTGACTTCTTGTTGTTATTTGCTAATATATGTTTCTGTTCTACTTTTAGAGATGTCTAAGGAGTTAAATTGACTTCTTGTTGCTGTTTGCTGATATATATTTCTGTTCTTCTTTTATATTTATGTTTGAACTTTGTTATCCCTTTGTTTCTGTTACCTGTTCATTTAAAATGACGTTAAGTAGAATGTCCATGTAATCATTTTACTTCACAATTATTCAGGTATTCAATTACGAAAGCTTTCTGTGTTGCTTTTGTGATGACTTTCTTCTCTGTGTTTGATGTTCCTGTCTTCTGGCCCATACTGCTATGTTATTGGGTGGTTCTTTTCTTTCTGACAATGAAACGTCAAATTACCCACATGATCAAGTTCAAGTATGTGCCATTCAGCCTTGGGAAGCAGGTTAGTCTCGGTAGTTTTTTAGGCTTTACTGTTATGGAGTCACAATTCTTTCTTTAATATTTCATTATGATGGTTCTGAAAGTGTTAGAATACAAAGGCACAACTCTAACCAACGCCAGGATACCCTGTAAGTATCACTATGGATACAGTTTGTTTACTTGGAAAAACAGGAGTGAAGCAAAGATGATCATTATTTAATTATTTTCTTCACGAAATATAACTCTTCCTATATCCCCTTTAGTTTCACTTCATGTAAACTTGACTTGCTTCTGCCTTAAGGCAGCTAGCAAAATTGATATCGTCTATGTGCTCAGTTAAAAGACCAATTATTTTCTTATTGATACCTGAACATAATGGCAAGATAGGTTTAAGATTAGCTTCATTTTGCCTCTGATTGTTTTGGCCCTTAAACTCATTTCAAATAACTGTTAACTGAAAACTAATACTAATTTATAACGGTTAAAACTAAAAGATTAGCGCTTCAAGAGGTTAAATTAGAGTCATGTTGGACTTTAATGTTCAATTTGAAAATAAAACTACTTTAGTTTCCCCAACTTTTATGTTTTCATGTGTTTTGATAAATGTATTCCTGTGAGTTTTTCTTGAATTGGTTTACTATTTTGATTCAGAGGTATGGAGGGAAAAGGAATTCTGGAAGCAGTAGCCGGTCAAGTGATTGATCTCTCACGGGGTTAAGAGCATCCAGATGTTCAGCATCTTCACTTAATCGATACCTTTATTAGTTTTACGCGATTGGAAAATTGAAGGATATATTCTGTTAAAAACGTTTATTTTCTGTGCTTCTTTCCACATGTTCTCATCCACTAGCCTGGTATATGAACGCTGGAGAATAGCCGTCTGCAAACACTAGTAATTGTTGTTTAGTTTTATCTTTAGTTGCTTTGTGTTGTTTCTCATCTTTATTGGACGCTTTCTCAACTTGGAGTGGAATATATTTCTGTTCTTTGTCAACCTTGTGGACTCGATGCTTTTTGTAATCTCGATCTCGACTTTGAGTGGGGATAAAAAAATGAAGAAATTAAACGATTTTAGATTGGAAATATGAAACAAGTTTTTCATGTTCGACGAGTCTAAAAATAGATCTAAATCTAGCAATTGATGATTTTGAAGCACGACAAAAACAATCTACAGAATCAATTATCTAAAAATTAATTTCACGCGTCGGCATAATTATAATAAAATTTATATTCGAAGTTGTTAAAATTTTGTAATATATAAATAGGATTATTCTATGCTATAAAATTTAGAGAAACTCGGTTTAAACCGAACCACGCAAGTCCGGTCGAGAACGTGCCATCTATGATTTACCCCATCATTGTGGCGATATAAGGAGGCCGCCTCTAGGGTTTTGCATTGCCGACTCCGCTCCTCCATCGCACCTGCAAAGACGCAGACGTAGTGCAAGAGAGGAAAGAGGTCCTCGGCATCTAACACGATGGGGTTAGTTTTTTCTCCTCAATATCTGATAATACTATTTGTTTTTAGCCTTAATGAGAAGTACGAACACAAATGTATGGAGTACGTTGCTGTCAGTTGGCCATGTTGTTTGGTTTCCTCCTCGTACCGAGATTCTTGGATTATGTTTGGGCGGTTTCTTTTGTTTGAAACATTGGAGTACGTTCTGTGGCTAAAGATTAGATTTTTGAAAGGTACTGGAAGTGATAGCTCGAGAAGATATATGGCAAGTGTTAGTTATCTATTGTGGCTATCGAATTGGTGAGGTTACTGGTGGTAGGGTGCTTCATTTGCATTTTTGGGAATCGCTACTAGCAACTCTATAACTGGACCGTTAACAGGCTATAAGTTGATCATTTGTCTTGGTCCAGATCTTGTAAATCTATATGGAAAGTCAGACGACGAATTGTAAATGTGTGGGCAGTAAACTCCCATATCTGGCTTTTATTACTGAGAAACATGGCTTTGTAGGAAAATTACAGTGTATTGTTATCCATTGAATAGTTGTGTAGTGTTCACTGATGATTTTTTTTCTTTATTAACTAATGTGTATGAGGTTCTGTCTTTCATATTATTTTCGTATAAGCCTACCAGGTTAAGGTATCTTTGTCTTGTTCATATGGTAAGTTAACAAAAAAAAATCAGTTTTGGTTATTTTGGTGTTTGGTCCTGCATTATTTGCTTAACTGATACTGCCATTCTTAACTTGATTTTGGTTCCAAATTTATTGTCCATGTAGCTATATTGTCTTGGAACATGATTTCTATGATTTTGGCTGTCCATATCATAATTTGATAAAGTTATTTGGGTATTTTTATGAGAGATGTTTTTAATTTTGGCCTTGATTAGAAGATGTTGAAAATATGCATTTTCTGGCAACTAGAACAATATTTTGGTCTCCAATTTGTTTGTAATTCACCAGCTTTTGATGCTGACTGTTAAATGTGCACTGAAGATGATAATAGACTTGCTCTAATATAACAAGAAGCACAAACCAAGTTTAGTTTTTGCCACTTCAGTGATCACAGAGAGTAAACATGCTTGTTTGAGTTGAGTTTTTTCCTGCTCAATTGTAAGTGATGTCGCAGGAAAACTCGTGGTATGGGAGCTGGGCGCAAGCTCAAAACTCACAGGAGGCGTCAAAGATGGGCAGACAAATCATACAAGAAAAGTCATCTGGGCAATGAGTGGAAGAAGCCCTTTGCTGGATCATCACATGCCAAGGGCATAGTCCTCGAGAAGATGTAAGCAACATCCTACTTAATATTTCTTTCAGCTTACTGCTGCTCATGCTTGGAGTACTATATTACATTGCCTCTTGCAGAGGTATTGAAGCTAAGCAGCCCAACTCTGCTATCAGAAAATGTGCTAGAGTTCAGCTGATTAAGAACGGGAAGAAAATTGCAGCGTTTGTTCCTAATGATGGTTGCCTAAATTACATTGAAGAAAATGTGAGTTGCATCTATCTATTTGTTCTGATTGTCATCTAGCTTTTTCAGAAGAATCAACTAATCCCCTGCCACCATTCTGCAAGAATTGCAATTCACATAACTTAGTACTTACAATATCCATAAAGTTGCACCGAAACTAAAAGATCAGTATACCTGTGTTATTATTATTATTATTTTTAATAAAAAATATTGAATCACTTCTAGTCAATTAATTTTAAGGCTATTGCTCTAGTTACACTTTATTGTTAAGTTCTTTGTTTGTGCGCTTTGTAGAAGCTTACAAGACTATTCTTCATTTTTCTCCCAGGATGAAGTCTTGATTGCTGGGTTTGGGCGTAAGGGTCATGCTGTGGGCGATATTCCTGGTGTGAGATTCAAGGTTGTGAAGGTCTCGGGAGTGTCCTTGTTGGCACTTTTCAAGGAGAAGAAAGAGAAGCCTCGGTCTTAAGTTAACCAATTTCTTTTAGGTTTGTTTGGACCAGTATTCTTGAACTTGCTACCTTATGTAGACCTGAAATTTTCATTTTGGATGAGCTCCCAAGTTTTTCATCTTATGCAAAAAATAGAACTAGTGAAAATAATCACCATCATTCAAATTCTAGAACAACTAGTTATTCTGTGATGTTTTCTATCTGATGAATTGTGAATCCGGTAAGTGAAGATACAATATTGTTGGAACACTTTAGTGAGCTTGTTTGAATGAATTGCCATTTTGGACGAGCTTGTGTGAATGAATATTGTAAGCCCTTAGCAAGCCAATCTATTCCATTTATGTTTCCAGTTCCACGTGTTCCATTTGTACGTTTGTGAATATTACTTGAGAGAAATTTTAATCAAAACTTTGCTAATTCACAAAAACAACTTATTTCTGCTGAAAAAATAAAGATAGGGAATAAGTGTAATCTTTTTTTTCTCTCTATTTTAAATTTAATAGATCAGCAGAAGGCCATAGTCCCTTTCTCTAAATCTCTAATTAAATTTATGGCCCCAGGGTTATAGTAGAAGAGTGTTAAGTTGTTATTTAAGTATTCATTTTTAGTTATGATGTATTTATATGAATTTTTTCTTTAAATGGGATATGTAATTGTGAGATACTGAATTTCTGGATTGTCTATTATCTTAGTGGTCAATGAAATTTTTTTTCAATCACTCGGATAAATTTTTTTTACATTTAAATCGATGAAAAATTTCTATGAAATTGAATCGATATTCCCATATGGACGAAAACGCAGCTAAAACATACTATCCTAGTATTAAAAAGTTGCATTAACGTTGCAAAGAAGAGAAAATTAATAAGAAAGCGTAAAGAAATAATAAGTAACATAGAAACAAGCAAAAAAAAAAGGGTTGAGCTAATATGGCAAAAAAGTGATTTGTTGTTTTTCATAGTTTACTAAGTGATTAAGAGACGGAAAGACTTCACACATCGTTGTTGCAGCACACTATTATTGCCAGTGTTATTGTCATCACTTTGTCAATGCTCCATGATAAATATCTTTTGATTGAGGTGAAGTTTTATTGTTTGATGTATTTTGATTATGTATTTAAGTGTTAAAAAAAATATAGTGTTAATTTTTTTATATATTTATACTTTTGTTTGCTATCCATTTTGTTTATTATTTGTTTTTGAATTATTAAGAAAAGATACTCATTAAATTAGGTTATTATGCTTTTAAAATATTATATTAATAAAAAATTAAGTGAAATAATAATATTGAAGTATTTTAAAAAAATACTAGATGAATCTACTTCAGAAGAGCATCTCCCCTTTTATCATCTTCTATTTTCGCCACTTCTTGATGTTAATTTGAATGAGTATCTTAGTAATCTTGAATTAAAAAAAAACATTCTCAAGTATAATATGAATGATGGATCGTTATTTTAAATAGAATCAAAGGTTAAAATCAAAATTTTTAAATTTAAGTTTATTTTTAACTACTTAAATTTGAAATTTAGAATTTAAATAGTGAAACTTGATCTATTTTAATTTTTGAAAACCACTCCTCCTGAACTAAAATCGTACGCCAATGTTCATAGCCCAGGGAATTATTTTTGTCATTTAAGAGAATAAAGCAAGTCATTATCAACATTCATGACATGAACAATTCTTTTATCATAGATGGGGACTCAATGAGACTAAACAAAGGAAGACTCGATGAGGTACGAGAAGGGCGTGCATCGAAGATTCCTCTCCTCAACAAGTAAGGATCCTTTGTCTTTATTTCGATTTTGAGGAGGTGTCTCTCCTACCATTGATTTGTGTGAATGTTCTTCGGGCGAGATAGTTGTCTTGTTCCGCTGATTTGTAAATACAATGTGAGAGGACCTGCCGGATCCTGTGGCACTCGACTGGGGATAGGAGGTACCTAGGGGGAGGCCCTGCTCGATCCTGTGGCACTCAACTGGAGATAGGAGGTACCTCAGTTAAGGTGGTAGGTATTTATTCATGAGTCAGATTTTCTTGTGGGAGTCATTATAGGATCCACTACAAAACTTGATTGACCAATAGTTGACCACTAGTTGAAAATCCTCTTCTTGCCATGGTGATAACTTCATCACGAGCTCTATCACTTATGGGATTAGCATTCTCATTAGTTCTCTTAGGTTCCACTATCGTTTAGTTTCAAGTCAGGCGATTCTCACAGACGACGTCAATTTATTCCTGCTTAAAACCACTTCTAGGTGAGTCACCAATGAACAACTGTCGGGAAGAAAGTCTGTTGGTGAGGAGAGCTCTTAGGATTCAGCAATACTCAACAAGAGGTTAGAATGAGCGATGAGGTTAGACTCGGCGTGACCAGCGGCGGATTTAGCTTAAGGCTCTGGGGGCCCCCTAAAAAAAATAGTTATTAGTATTAATTTCATTATAGGTGAGAGTAACTACGGATTAAAAGAAACGGAGCCTTTAGGAGCAATGATAATACAATTATAGATGAGACCATCAATATCCGTGGGACCGGCTCTAGGGGGTCACTGATGTACCGGTTCCACATAGATGATACCATCAAATTTAATGGAAGTTGAAGATAATAATTAATATAAACTTTCATAGTTGCATAGAATAGAGGATTTAGAGTCATAACTCTTTGATTTAATATTGCTTGTACTGACTGGTAGGAAGAGATACAATGACGAAAATAGTTCTCAGAATGATGACTACTTATATAACTTTGTTAAAAAACAATTATTACCTTCACGAGTTGGCATAGTTAGTACATATATGGGTCTTTAATCTAATAGGTCTTGTGATCAATTTTCAGCGGATGCAAAATGTTTCGTTGGGTATCTAACATCTCTCATACAAAGGGTCGATGTGCTAGGGTAAAATATCTTTGGTGATTTACCTGCTTGTATCTTACCGTATGATTGACGATATTATGCACCTTTAGATAAATGATATCACCTTTGCTTTAAGAGAAATTACTCTTGATTTAAAAATCATGAAGAAAAAAATCTTTGACATCAGATGAGGAACCCAAACAACATAAGACTTGATTCCATCTATTTAATCAGTAGATTTATCTTAGAATTCACATTATTTACTCCAAAGATAAATATATATAGTTGACCCAATAGTAAGATTCGCTAAGTACACAATTATTTTACACTACAATAGAATATACAATTTCCAAATACATATATTCACATAACGAGTTCAATGTAGTATTTTTTTTTTAGAATAAACCATGAAATTTATTATTAATATTTTATTTAAAAATATTATTATTTAGAATGAGATATTAGATTTAGTATTTTATTTTTAAAATATAAGAATAAGTAATTAAATTTATTCTCATTTTTATTCTTATTTTTATGTTAAAACAGGTTCTTAAATTTTCTATTAGTTTTTCTGTTTTAAAAAAACAAAAGTATTTACACATGCCTAGCCTTATATACCTTTAGATTTAAATAATACAATTGATTAATCAAATTACTTTTCCAGAGACTTTTAGGGTTCGATCTGCCTCTCATCCTTTTCTGCAATTTCCTTCGGGACGCGGGTTCGGTCCCAGCAGAGAGACTGTATTTCTCCTCCGCCGTGCTGCTGCCGAATCCCGACCCTCCTTCGATCCATGGCTTCTATCGACACGGACGTCGACATGGTTCCAGTCGGTGAAGGTTCAAGCGTCGGCGTCGCGGGATCGTCCTCCGCCGCCGCTTCCTCCTCTTCGAAAAAGCCGAAGAGGTTCGAGATCAAGAAGTGGAACGCTGTCTCCCTCTGGGCCTGGGGTATGCCTCCTAGTCACAAGTTTTTGACGGATTCTATTTTGGATTCTCCTCTTAACTGTTTGATTTCTTTGATTTTCTGTGCTTGAGTCCTCCGAGTAGATATACTAATTTTATTGTATTTTGCAGATATTGTGGTGGACAACTGCGCTATTTGTAGGAATCACATCATGGATCTCTGTGAGTTCTCTCACTTCCCGTGATTTCTGGGTTTTCAGCAGCCTTTATGTTGCACGTTTTAGTGTTTCTTCAGTTTAAATTAGTAGGGTTTTTGATTTGGTACTCAGTTATTTAACGATGTTAGCTCTGTGGTCTGTTTGCAGGCATCGAGTGCCAGGCTAACCAGGCGAGTGCGACTAGTGAGGAGTGCACAGTGGCTTGGGGTATGCTTAGCGTTTACTTATTTTAACAACAAATTGAAGGACTTCTGAGTATATGGCACAACCAATTCTTTTGTTCTACGATTGTTTTCAAAATTTCAGTTTAATTTTATGTTTTTATTGCATAAAAAAATTCAGCCAATAACAAATCCTACCGACCAACAAGGAAACTTTTTTTTTGTCTCTTTCATATTATCACAAAATTGAATTGTTATCTTAGAGTGCATTCTGAAGAGAAGTTTATGCTGATTTTAGGGTGTATGGTTTGCACTTGCAGACGGAGAGCATTAGATAGGTATAGTTTGCACTTTGATATGAAGAGAGTTAGAGAACTTTTAGTATTATGAGATAATGTATATGAAGTGTGTTTTAGGGATAATTGTGAGATCCAACGGATCAGAAAAGTGTACTGTAAAATATCAGATACGATACCGCTATATTGTCCTGATACTTGAATAAGTTATAACTAAAAGTATAATGCCATGATAAAATTTCTTAGGGAATGGGAAGAAACATAAATATAGTTATATCTTCTCTTTATGACTACATTTAGGGCATGTGATTTGATAATTATACATATGAAAAATGACTCAATTCTGAATCTAAGTCCTAGAGCTATGTTGGTAGAGTAGAGGGTGCTTTCTGTCATATTATTCCCGACATGACTTTCTGTCTTATTTGTTCCCAACATATGTTATTATGTTATCTCCTGTTTGGTATGAACAAACATCTGATAGAAGCATTGTTTCAGACTGCATCTGTGATTGGCACAGACTATGAAAGGCCTCTCTCTGTCATTTCTAATTTTGTTATGATTGGAGCTTAAGAACAGATTGGAGTTTGATCTGGTTGAGATGTTTCAGACTTGTAGGATTTGTTCTCAGGATCATAGCCTTTTTATTTACAGGCAAAAGGCATTATATTTACAGGAAAATCACATAACCACAATGATTTTGGCCTAATTGATGACTTTTTGAAACCTTTTTTTTTATGTAAATATTCTCACTATGTCAAGCTAACTATTGCATAAATTTACATTTATTACCAACTCAGACTTTTGGTTATGTAAAAAAAGATAGCCTTGGTAATTTTGTAGATGCAC
>JBBMJZ010413106.1:18997016-19008406 GCA_037833815.1 Zingiber zerumbet | reverse complement strand
AAATTTTGCGACGAATTTGGGGACGAAAATTTTTTTCGTCCCCAATTTCGTTGCCAATTTTGCAACAAACATAAATTCCTTCCAAAAGTTAGCATCAAACTGTTTGGGACGAAAATTTTTTCGTCCCCAAAACTTTTGTAACGAATTTTTTTTATAAATTCGTCTCTAAATTCGTTTCAAAATACAGATTTTTTTTTAGTGTTCTTAGCGTGCCCTCAAATCATAAATTGCTCTAAATTTTCGATAAGGATGCATCCTAGTTAATTTAACGGATTCTGTAATTTATTTTTTTATATAATTTAGAAATTTAATGATGAGCTATAAATTAATTTCATAATTTAACTATTTTCATATAATTCAAAAACGCTGTAAGTGAACAGAATCACCTACTATAACAATTTATAACAATTTATTTGATGATTGACAATGCCAATTATTTAAAGATGGACAGATTTATTATAATAACATAGAGATTACTTTCTATTTAAATCAATCAGCTCCTCAGACGATGAACTATCTAAAATAATAACATTTTACTATAATAATTTACTGGACGATTAGAATATAAAATACGTCCCATAAAAAAAGGACTGCACTAAAAATAAAATATCTAATTTGTCTGTATTTAACTGAGAACCGCCGACAGTCTACTTAGCATTATCACTTTTCTCCAATTTAAAACTATGAGAGCGGATTGATTACCTCCGGGATGCAAAACGTTAAAACCAATGGATTGGGTGGACCGGTCAAACCAATCGAATTATTTGAACGAGTCTAGATGAAAAAATATATAATAATAATAATAATAATAAACTCAATTCAGTGCTTTGTTAAAAACAATAATAATAATTTCGATATTTTAATTTTAATTTTAATTTTAATGGTTTAGATCGTGGATTGAAAAATTTTATCACCCAAGTTTTTGTTTCCATTCCTTGTCATGTTCTGGATTCATCAAAACGTTTTCGTGAACCCTCTACATCAACCACCTCCAACATCCACATCAAGGAGGATGTGTGGAAGGGAAAAAAAAACAAGGGCAAGAAACATCCGCCACCCATCAGACGGCGGGCAACGTCTCCGGCCGCCACGAGAGATCTGCGAAATCGGACGACCCGCAGGCCGCTACGTCGGCGTACTCAAACAGTCCCTCTTCGAACGGCACTCCGCTTTCCTCCACCTTCTCCTCCTCCGGCACCATCCCGCATTCGAAACCCTCGAACCCTAGAATGCCGCCGCCGCCGCCGCTGTCGTCGTCAAACCCCCAAAGCTCTCCCAGCTCAGGATCCTCTAATTCTCCGGCGCCAGCGATCTCCTCCTCCGAAGGAGGCGGCAGGCCTAGCTCGTCGTCGGAGGCCTCGAGCAGAAACTCCAGATCGGGGCGGTCCGCAGGCGCCTGCACTGGCGGCGGAGAGGGGAGGGCGATTTCCTGTTCGAGGCTCTTCATTATGGAGGCGAGATCCTGCTCCCCCGCCTCCGCATCGTCGTCGAGCATGTCGAGCAGGAAGCGCTTAGCTTCCGGCGACCCAGCTTCGAACTCCTCGCGCCGCCGCTTGTGGTCACCGGCCGACAATCCCTCCATGAAAACCAGCGAGCGCCTCCGATCTGGAAAGGTTAAAAAAAAAAAACAAAGGAACAAGCCCTCCGTCGCCGCAAGGGAGAAAGACAAAGAACAGTGTCAGTGCGCGTGCGAACGGTGCAGTGCGGTGCGCGGTGGAAGAAGGGCATTATATAAGAAGAGGATTTCGGCAGATATTTTATTCTCCAGAAAACCCTTTTTCATAGGCCGCGTAATAACGGGCAAATCGAGGGGTATCCCGGTAATTTCGAGACGAAAGAGAATAAAAAAAGATAGACGAGGGTGGAGGTCGGGGATCGTGGGGACACACGTCACGGGCGCGAAGGACGACGAGTTTTTTTTTTTCCTTTCGTTCTTCCATTTTCTAAAAATTTGAAAAAAAAATCCGTTATTAACTTGATTTGATGTCCGGATTTGACGCCCGGATAGGACCACTGATTGGCGTTAATTTGGACGGTTAGTTTTTTTTCGGTTAATAATTTCTCCGTCCTTTGCTTTTGGCCTTTGACTCGTTGACCACAACGCGATCGCGTTGGGCAGGTATGAGCGAATGGACGATCGACAGGCCGGTCGATGGGCCCCGCCCAACTAATCTGCCGCCGCTGCCCTTCCTCCAATAATTAATGCACTTGCGCCGGGTTGGTGGGCCCCGCCTCCTACCCATTAATGCTGGCGACACATCACGTGGCTGTGGCGCCGGGCCTAACGAGGAAGCCCGATTGGATAGCACGTGGCGCGGAATTAATCACGCTGCAATAATTAAAATTTTTGCGCCGGTGTGAGCGGCTCGGTTCGATTCCGCACGTGGCAGCTCGCTAAGATTTTCGTCCGTCCGTGTCACCGCGCGGTGCGGCTCGTGCGCTGGCTGGCGGAGCCGGGTCCAGCGCTGCGACACGCGGCGCGTGAAATGCTGCGGGTGAGACGTGGCGGAACCAGCAGCGCGCCGTGTGGAGTGACAGGCGGTGGGTCAGGAATCCATAAAATTGAGAAAGTTTTTGTTTTTACACTTTTAATTCGGTAAATAGAGAAAACAGTTTTATCAAACCACGTGAAATTATCAAATTATGTATAACTCTCTATATTCATTCATTCACAATCAAAATTGGTTGATGGAGAAACGAGACTCTATGAATTTATGAATTCGTTTAGTTGTTATGATTATGTTAATATTTTTAAATATATTTAATATATTAAGAGTAATAATTTTTTTAATATAAATATATTTAAAAAATCTAATTCATATTTAAAAAATCATCACATGATATATTAGGTAAAATTAATATTTTAAGATTTTTTATAATTAAAAGAACTAGAAAAACACATATATACGGGTTTAATATCATTCCGCAGTGTGTAGGTCCATTAATCGATTTCGACTGCAATAGGTTGATGGATCTAGAAAATTTGGAATAACATGAAATTAGTTCTCAATACATATATTATCTCAAATTAATATTTGAATGCATGAATATAATCATAACAATTAGGTAAACTCATTGAACCTAATTTCACTTCATTACGAACTTTTTAGTTTTATCAACCGATTTTGGCCAAATTAACCTAAAGAATTTTGGCTAAAATCGATTGATAGACTTAGAAAACTCAGAATGACGTGAAATTAAATCCTATGAGTTTGCCTAGTTTTTATGATTATATTCATACTTTCAAATATCAATTTTATCCATTATATTGAGAGAAGTGTTTTTTTTTAAATATGAATTAGTTTTTAAAATAATTTATGTTAAAAAAAATGAATGCTCTCAAGATCAAATTGATATTGAAAGATAATTTTATAATTATAAAAACTAAATAAATATATAGAAAATAATTTTGTGTCTTTATAAGATATTAAAACTAATTAAAAAATAAAAGCACTTCTCCTTATTATAAAAATACTCTTAAATATTAATTTTATATAATATATTAAAAATAATATTTTTTAATATGAATAGATGAAAACTAATTAAAAAAATAAAATCGATTTGACTCGACTGGAGTATTAATAGGGGCCGAAATAAAAATGGACAGGTGATTTAATAATTTTAAAATTAGGTGCATGATTTAATAAATGACAATTTATCAAAGCACAGGTAGAGATGATAATTTACCAAAAGTCATACGCTATTTTGGTATTTATTAAAAAATATACTTTTTTAAGTACATTTCCTATTTTACTCTCCTGACAATTTAATTTTTTCTGCCATTTTCTTCTCTTCACTATATTTCTCCCTCTTCTCTCCCTTCTCTTTTTTTTATTGGCATAACATATAAATAATATTAATCAATTTTTTCTTAACATTTTAATACAATTTGAAGAAGAAGAAAAAAAAAATAACACATTTGAACTCCTTACAATTTCAGAAATCTACTGGAACTAAAATGGGTTAAATCGGAGCTCTCTAGGTCCATTAGTGTATTTCGGTCCCTTGGACTTAATTTTTTCATAAGTGCATTAATTTGATTTTGCATGTTAACATCTATGAAAAGTCGAAATAAATCATGGACAATATATTTGAACTCCTTGCAATTTTAGAAATCTATAGAAACTAAAATGAGTGCAATCGGAGCTCTCTAAGTCCATTAGTGGGTTTCGGTCAAAATCCACTTATGGACCTATAGAGCTCCGATTGCACCAATTTTAGTTCCAGTAAATTTCTAAAATTACAAGGAGTTCAAATATATTATTTATTGTTTATTTTTACTTCTTCAAATGTATTTAAATATTATGAAAAAATTGACTAATATTATTTATATGATCTGCCAACAAAAAAAAAGAGAAAAAAGAGAAATATAGTGAAGAAAAGAAAACGTTAGAAAAATTTAAATTGTCAATGAGGGTAAAATAGAAAATGTACTGAAAAAAAAAAATATTCTTTGGTAAATAAATAAATAAATCCGACAATAACTGTCGAGCATCGCTGCCAACGCATCAGTGTCCTCTCATGTCGGAACGAAGTGGGCCCGGCTCAAGTAGATCTCTCGAATCTCAATGAAATTATAATTTCTTTTTAGTTTTAACAATTATGATATTACCGTGACGTCAATATTAGGTCCGATTAAGATAGGCGGCACATTATATAGTTGTTGAGATTAAAAAAGATTCTTCTAATTAATAAACGAATGGCCGATATATTATAATCTATCTAACGAATAGTATACATCTTGACTTAAGAAAATGTCTGCACGTGTTCGACGTTTAGAACAATGGCGATTTCTCAAAGGTCTACTTCAAGTTTGGGATTGCCAGCGTACCGAAAGTTGGATCGCCCAAAAACGTACTTTATTTCGATTATACCCCTTGTTAACTTTTCATTTCCGTTTTCTCAAGCACATTTAAATAAAGAAAATTGGGAAAAAAAACTTTTGTTGGTTAGAGGCATGAATTAACGCTTAGCTGGTTGATTATCTTACCTATTCGAGTGTTACACGTACGTCGTGGCGAAAGATATTTACATATTATATTATCCACTCTAGGCTCCTCAAAGGTGGACCTTCCGAAGTGGATCGTCCTAATCTACTCATCTCCTTATAAGTATTCAAGTATCATGATCTGCTCCAGATCTCTTTGTAAGTATTCAGTCATCCTGATCTACTTTAAATTTTCCTGTAACTATTCAGTCATCCTGATATATTTCGGGACCTTCTCACAAGTATCTAGTCAACCTGACCTACCCGACCTACCCTCAACTTCGTTCAAGGTCTCCCTACATGATATCTGATCTGAACCATGACTCTGATACGATTTGTTGTACTCAAAGGATATTTACATATCTCCATAATGATATAATATTGTTCACTTTATGTCTAAGCTCTCACGACTTTACTCTTGATTTCTTTTTAAAAGGTCTCATCCAATAAGGATATCGTATATCATTTTAAATCTATAATCTTTATTAAATCATTTTAATGTGAGATTTAAACCTAACAATATAACTGTTCCATTATATTTTGGTGAGATTTCAACCGCAGAAAAAGAATACCAATGGACAAAATATTTCTATAATTGATCTAAAACTTTGAAGATTCAGTGTTATGTGAAGAAGACTGATTAAGGTTTTGGCACAGCAGCTCCTTCTGTATTTTTTTCATCGATTCTCCGTAAAATTTTCACATCTATGTATTATATCGAATAATGTTCGTAGGGGTTTTTTCATATCAAATTTTCAGAAATCTAAATATCTAGCTTCATCAATAAGTTTCATTTTAAACCCACTAATAGACTTATAATAAGGTTTAATCATACTCATTCCAAGTTCGATGTTTCTTCATTGCTTCTTGTCCAAATGTATTATCATTTATTTGCATCTCGAAGCATTCCTAGCATGGATAGGTTTTAAACTTTCAGAACACAGTGATGTTGGTTTTGAAAGACCAACACCATAAATACCTCAAGGGAATTGTCACATATTACACATAACATAACTTTTCAGGAATCCAAGTTTTCTAGGTCTATCAATGGATTTCAATCAAAATCTATCAATGTACTTAGCTAGTTTAGATTGGACTTATTCCAACTCCTGTAAATTTATTAGATGTACCAGAGCCCAAATGTGCCCTCCTTTACTATTTTAAGATATTCATAACAGTGGTCAAAATGTTTTAGAAATTTTAGAACTCAATGGTGTCCAGTTCTTATAATGTGGCAAAAAAAGGTGATTCGCTCGCCCCCAGCACCCCCGTCAACCCGTCTCCAGGCCAACACATAGGAGGTAAATCACGAGTGACTACTAGCCATTAGTGCAAATGACCAAGACATGGGAGAGGTTACGCTCGATCACGCAGAGTTTTGACCCCAATACCTCATGTGGCAATACTACATGCTTTAACCATCGCACCGCCCCGAGAATACTATAGTGGTGCTGATCTTTAATTTGAAATCTAGCACTACCTTGTGTGAGAAGAATAAAATACTATAGTGTTGGTTTATGAAAACCAACACCACAGTGATGCTAGCACTATAATGGTGTTGATCTTCAGAAACTAGCACCATCTGGTAAAAAAATAAAATATTGTGGTGTTGATATCATGATACTAGCACCACTATGGTGCTGGTCTTGCGAAACCAACACCATAGTATGTGTGCCAGTTGACACACAATTATAACTTCGTTTATGAGTATTAGGATAAGAATTTCAAAATTTCAAAATCCAACTCCCATGGGTCCATCAATGTGTTTGAGCTAGACTTAGAGAACTCTGATCGGATTCATACCAAATCCTGTAGGTTTCTTCATTGCTTCTCTCACTGTGCCCTAAAGTCTCATATTCAACTCCTTCATAGCTAGGCATAATATGTTTTTAAACATTCATCCCGGGTCCATAACTTTTATATGAGGATTAAAACTATATTTATAAATCATCTATATGTACCTTAATCTAAGTCATTGTTATCATTGTAATAATACTTTTCAGGGATGACTATATTTCTAATGAACTTGAATAATGTATTGTTAGATACAGTAAATAAATAATAAAAAAATAATAAGTGTTAATTAAGAAATAACCTTACAGATTTTTTTTCTTCAAAATTTAAACTAAATTCATATGACATTTTAAGGGAATAAATCTATTAGGTTTTGGGTGAGCCTATTTAGAATATCATTTAAGTTCGGAGTTGATTGATTTCATTAACCTAAGTATATATAAATAAAAACCTAAACTTAAGTTTCTATTCGCTCGAGCCCCCCTTTCTCTCCTGATCCACTCTCAGAGCCGTGCCTATCCAACATCGTCGGCGCACCCGACGTACAGATGTCATCACCTCTATTCTGGCCTACCGTGCAGCAGTCGCGGATAGTTCTCTTGATCCTCACCATTAGAAGCACCGACGGTCAACCTTGCTTTTTCCCCTTGCACTCGCATGTCTCCACCTCACCATCGGTCGCTGCTTTGTTCCATCGCTAGAGCGACCAGCAATGTGCGCCACCCTTTCCCTACCCTATGTGTTATATATATATATATAAACTTTAATTAAATAAGTTGAAATTGAGTTTCAATATCAAAGATAATAGAAATATAAAACTATTAAAATTGACCTAATTAAATTTATTGAGTAAGATAATAACAAAATAAATGATAATTAATAATGAGATAAATTTATAGGAATATATAAACCTTAATATAATTTTTTATAATTTTAAAATGAATGTTTAGATATTTTACAAGAATAAATGGGTTAGGTTTTTTAAAGTCAATTTTGAATATCCAATTAAAATGAGAGTTGATTAAAATTAAATATAAACTTGGTGGCATTTGATTCTTTCTTAGGAATCGAAATGAGAATGAGAATCATAGTATAGTATAATGAGAATAGATATGAGTATGAATATCATTCTTAAAAATAATATTTGGTTAGTTGAATACTTTCTATCGGAATAAACTATTTTTTTTTTACCCTTAGAGGAAAATAAGAGGAAAAAATAGATGTGAGAGAAAGTTGAATGTGAGAGAAAAATATGACGAGAGAAAATGATAAGAGAGAAAGTGTAATGAGAAAGAAAATATGATGGAAAAGAATGAAGAGAGGGAAAGTATAATGAGAAAAGAGAGTGTGATGGGAGAGAGCAGGGTGAGAGATGAGGAGAGAGAAAATACAATGAGAGAGAAAGTGTGATGGGAGAGAATGAAGAGAGAAAAAGAGTGAACAAAGAAAATGAGGAGAGAGAGTGTGTGAGAGAGATTGAGGAGAGAGAAAGTATAATGAGAGAGAATGTGTGAGGAGAAAAAATGACGAAATTAAAGATAATGTGATGGGAGAGAAAGCATAATGAGAGATGAGGAGGAGAGAGAAAATATAATGAGAGAGAAAATGTGATGGGAGAGAATGAAGAAAGTATGATGAGAGAAAATTAAGGAGGGAAAGTGTATGATGAGAGAGATTGAGGAGAGAGAAAGTTTGATGATAGAATAAGAAGAGAGAAAGTACGATGAGAGAGAAAAGTGATATAAAAGAAAATTTGAACAAATATACTAAGAGTATTTTCATTCAAAACTTAATTCTCATTCTCATTTCCATCAAAATCCAAGGGGGAAGGTGAGTTTCATCAATACCGAAGTTTTTGATTTTATTCTAAAATTTTAATTTCATTCCCATCAACCAAACATAAGGTTTGGAAATGAATCTATTCCGTTATTCTCAAACCCCTAAATTAAACGTCATCTTAGGTTTTAATCGTTTAACCCTAAGTTTTAATATTCTCCTCTCCTGTTCGCGAACACGAAGCCGCAGCCCATCCTCTCCTGCACGCCGCATGATGCTCCTCTGCCTCACCACTTCATCGTCGCCTCCCCACAACCAGCCATCTCGGAGGCCTTCAATAGTCCCGAAGGCCAGTGATAAGTGTGTTTTGCGACTGTCACTCACTCACATCAAATTAATTCATTTCTAATCTACCGAATCCCTTAACCTACACTAAGGTAGTATAGTATAGGAGTGAGTAGTCTCTCATGTGGAACCAGTGATAGGATGACCTGATCCTCTACTATTCTACGTTAGTGTAGGTTAAGGGGTTCGGTAGATTAGAAATGAATTAATTTGATGTGAGCGAGTGACAGTCGCAAATACACAAATCAAAGATCAGGAGCGATCACTGGAGAGTTGTCTCGACCACAAAAGTTGGTCCGAGGGTCACTTGGATCTTCCCACCCCTCTCAAAAAAATCAACCTTCCGAGTTTAGGTGTGTACAATGTCGTTCACGAAGTCATACTAAGCCAGAATACCCTTTGGAACAACCGATATGCTTCTACTATAAATGTCTAGGGCACATGAGTAGAGAATACACCTTGAAGGCTTAGTTGGAACATTCAGATCCTCCCTCCTAGGAAGGACATCCCATGTAGTCACATCGATCAAAGGGACTGCAGAAGCCTCAATCATCACGCTAGCAACATCCCTTATCTCCCTCTATACAGTTATACTACGCACAGGGTCCAGAGCAAACTGAGTTATCAGCACCTATGCAGTACCCTACACCCACAACAAAGTACTATCTGTCATACCCACAACAGCAATATCTATCTGTTCCACCACAACCATATTTGTTGCCCCTGTCTCATCCTCATCAGTTGATTCCAGCGTTTGCCAGTCAATCGCAGCAAGGATTTGACCAAACACTTGCACCCCCAAGAACTCAGCAACCCAACTTAGATGTCGGTCGGATCTATGCCATAATTCGAGTGGAGGCACAACAAGTAGGAGGTTTGGTCATATGATATAAGATCTTAGTCTATGATATTCCTACACATATATTAATAGACACTGGCAATTCCCATTCTTTCATATCTCATATATTTATGAATAAGATTAGAAGAATTCCAACACCTAAACCATGTGGATTAGCGGTAACTATACCCTCGGGAGAGGTACTGACAACTAACCAAGAAGTTATGGGTTGTCCCTTGGACTTTAATGGCCACACTCTCACAGTAGACCTACCGACATTGGAAATTATAGAATTTGATATAATTTAGGCATGGATTGATTGGCCACTTACCGTGCTACAGTCGATTGTTGAGTAAGAGTGGTTACCTTCCAACCTCCAAATCAACCATCGTGGGAATTCATCGGGGCTAACAACGATGGAATATCTATCATTTCAACATTGCAGGCCAAAAAGTTATTGTCTCATGGATGTAAGGGATACCTATTGTCATTAATAAGGGCAGATAAGAAGGTATACCATCTCTTTCGGATGTGTGTATAGTTTGAGAATATCCTGATGTATTTTCAGACGAACTTCCAAGCTTGCCACCACAAAGGCAAGTGGAATTCACAATTGAGATACTTCTGGGGACGACTCCAATATCAAGGGCCTCATATCGTATGCCGCCAAAGGAACTAGAAGAACTAAAACTACAACTACAAGAGTTGTTAGACAAGGGATTCATCTGCCCTAGCGCCTTACCATGGGGAGCCCCTGTGTTATTCCTTAAAAAGAAAGATGGATCACTAAGGTTATGTATCGATTATCGACAACTAAATGCGGTGATCATCAAGAACAAATACAGCTTGCCAAGGATAGAGGACTTGCTCGATCAACTTAAGGACACTTGTGTGTACTCTAAGATCAATCTAAGATCGAGCTACCATCAACTTAGGGTAAGAGATGTAGGTGTGTAGAAGACAGCGTTCCGCATACGTTGTGGACACTACGAGTTCTTGGTGATGTCGTTTGGATTTAATAATGCTCCAGTTGCTTTTATGGACTTGATGAATTAGGTATTCATAGATATTTGGATCGATTTGTCTTTGTTTTCATAGATGATATACTGATATACTGAAATTTAAAAGAGGAGCATGAACAACATCTCCACGTAGTTTTGGAGACCTTACGGAGAGAACATCTATATGCAAAGTTTAGCAAATGTGCATTTTGGTTACCTTCCGTAGGTTTCCTTGGACATGTGATGTCTAGCAGAGGTATTTTGGTGGATCAACAGAAAATAGAAGCTATTACCAAATGGGAACAACCTAAGATTGTACAAGAAGTTTGTAACTTCCTCGGCTTGGTAGGGTACTATCGAAGGTTTGTGGAAGGCTTCTCCATTATTGCAACACCCTTGACTCGACTGACCAAAAAGGGAGTGAAGTTTGCATGAAAAGAGGATTGTGAGGTGAGCTTCTAGGAGCTTAAACGAAGACTAACACGCACACCAATTTTGGTGATTCCTTCGGGTGAAGATGAGTTTATACTCCACTCAGACACATCCATGCAAGGATTGGGCGTAGTTCTGATGCAAGGTGACCGATGTTGGTGTAATATCCCTTTGGTCAAGGATGACCAGGTTGACTAAGCTTGAGTTAGCTCAAGCT
>JBBMJZ010413106.1:18946738-18963072 GCA_037833815.1 Zingiber zerumbet | reverse complement strand
ATTGGACTCATTTCAGTTCCTATGGATTTCTGATGTTGCAAGGATTTCAAAGACGGTGTCCATTATTTTTTTTACTTATTAAAATGTATTAAAATGTTATTAAAAGATTCGATGATTAATGTTATTTATATATTTTTTTCTGCATGCCGATAAAAAAAGCGAAGAGAGAGAAGAGAGAGGAAAAATAGTGAAAAAAAAAATGGTAGAAAAAATTAAATTATCATAAGGGTAAAATAGAACATGTACTTAAAAAGGTACGTGTTTTGATAAATATTAAAGTAAGATGTACCTTTTAATAAATTTAGATCTTTACATGCGTATTTTGATAAATTACCGTATTAGGAGACTCGGATTCGTACGTAGTACCGCACTAATAAATTTATTTTCAAACGATTAATCATTTGCTGACAAATAATGCTCCCTGCTCTTCTTCCAATTAATAATAATAATAATATAATGATAAAAATTAGTGATTAGCTGCCGGTTTTGAAATTCGTACACCATGAACTGAATGTACATATGCTCATCTTCATCTATTATTGAAAATAAAGTCATTTAAAATATTAGTAAAAGGTCCGTACAGATCTAGTACACTGTCTTTTTCGATCTTTAGGGTCAAGATCTCCTAATGCTTTTTCTGAGAAATCAAGATTCCAGCCCCGTACTAATAAATTTCTTTTTTTAAACGATTAAACAGTGACAAAGGGCGTTCTTGTAATTGTAATTGGAAAAAAAAAAACTTTTAACCCCTCTATTTTCTATCCAATTATATTTTACCCTTTTATATTTAAAAATAATATTAACTCTTCGACCAAAGTCATCCGTAAAAAATTTTATGAAAAACAATTATGTTCTTATATTTTTGATTTTTTATAATATTAAGAGGAAAAAAATATTAAATTAATATAGAAAATAATTATATATGTTTTTGGATCGGCTCTTTAAGTCTTGGGTAGTTGGATTGATACGTGGTTGATGTCAGTTTGTCGACGCATCTATTCTCGGTGTCTTATAAAGTAAAGCTTGTTAGTCGAGGGTTGACATTGTTGGTGTTACCAGGGCCGGAGCCACCCTTGGGCTAGGGTGGGCTCTAGCCTCATCTCATTTCTAAAAAAACATCATTAATAATTTTAATTTTTTATGCATCAGCCCCTTATAAATCCATTAGTTGGTCATTTCTATGCGCTGACAAATTTTAAAATATCAAATTTAAAAATAAATTTTAAAATATGAATGATAATTTTTATAAAAGTCATTATGAATATTTTTATAAGTTCATAAACATATTAATTCTAACTTTTTTTTTTTTTTTTTATGTTTTTACCCTAAACTTACTCGCAACACTGTCTCCTTTACTCTCCGCAGCAAATGAGGAATTCATTATTCAAAGTTAACCTAAACTTTTTATTTCTTTTCAATAAAATAAAATTCCATTACTGAGCAAGAGCCAACGAGCATCAACCATTCAAGTAGTGGTCGACGAGGCAACGAGTGATGATCGCTCGTGAGTCGAACGCTACCTCGCCAAGTGACCAACAACTAATTCACGTGCGATCAACCGCGAAGCAACTGCACACGAGGCAGACACTACCTCACCAGGTGATGTGCAACCGCTTCACTAGCGGTCGCACGTGAGGAGGTCGCTGTCTTGCCAGGCAATGAGTGACATAAGTCTAGGTCTGGAAATAGAGGTTATGTCTTGTCGATAATTAGCTCCACCTAAATTTGAATTCTGGCTACGCCCCTGGGTGTTACCCTCTTTGACGGTCAAGTCAATGATGAACTGAGATGTGAGGCTCGCGTGCATACATACGAAAGCAAAAAAACTCGAAAAAGATAAAGAAAATTTATCTTCATGTAAGAAAAAAAATATACTTTCACTTATTTTCACGGAACCTTATATAATCATAGACAGAGACGGATCTAAAATTTTAAATTTATGGGAAAGTGAAAAAAATAATTATTATACATTGTATTAAAAGGTTGCGCAGCATGACAAAAATATAATTTTATTTTATTCACATAATTAAATATTAATCTTTATATTTTAGAGATTAAATTGATTTTAATTAGTAAATGATTGCACATTGAAATATCAATTAGGGACTTTGAATTATCTAAATTAATTTAGATATCAATAAAAAAATAGAAATGATCTTAAATTATCAATAATTTAATATAATATTTTTCTCTTAATAGGATAGAAGTAATATTAAACATAATAGATAGAAAATAGAGGGAGTTAAAAGTATTTTTTTTCCCTTATTAAAAAAACAAAACTTAAATTGGGGTGCTTATGAAAAAAAAGAGGACGACTTCTGAATTTTGACCATGAAAAATAAAAAATAAAAAAGTTACAGACGTAAAATCCTGCGCATTTGAAGGCACTTAAGCAGCCGGACTTCATCTACTATTTCTTCCCTCCTCTCGTCCGCTTCTTCTCCCGTTAAGAAAGAACGAACACCTTCCTTCCTTCCTATTTTCATACTTCAATCCATATTCAACGTGCACCGTCCCCTTATAAGGCAACAACATGCTCTTCTCCTTCACTTTTCTGCAATCCTCAGCCAAACGAAGCTAACTATAACGGTTGCATGGCAGCCTAGTTAACTTCCTCACCTTCCTTTCTCCTTTTCAGGAAATCGGCCCTCGTTTTTCTATGTCCTTCCATACATAAACCAAGCTCAGTTCTTGCTAATATCATTCCCTGAGAGAAAATATTTCACCTTATTTGCAAACTCAAAATTTTCAGTTCTGTGAAAGGAGACAGGTGATGGTTCGGTTTCTCAAGCGGGGACACAGCCTTCGCAAGCAGGAGCAAGGCGTGGAGGTTGTTGATTCACCAATGGATCGGTCGCCCGAATTTACCCCAGCGTCCCGTAGCAGAGAAACCGGCTGCCGAGACGGACCACCTTCAGGTGATCGACAGAATGACTTAGAGAAATTGTGTATTAGAATTACTTCGTGATACGTGCGATTGAGAGAGATGTTGAGGTTAGACAGTTCCTGTGGCAAGGAGCTTTGGATCGTTTCTCAATATGCCTAACGAGTGTTTGTTTCCATTCGATGGGTGAGATGCAGATGTGCATTTGATGAAGGAGAAGTTTGCGAAACTTCTTCTGGGAGAAGACATGTCAGGTGGGGGTAAAGGAGTGTCATCATCCCTTGCTCTATCCAATGCCATCACTAATCTTGCTGGTACCTTCCATCTCCCTTATTTCATGGGCAATACCAAATGTTAAAGGAAAAAAAAAGTAATCTTTCTGGTTCTCAATTAGTTTGATTATGTTACTTGAAAGAACTTTTCGGAAAATGTAGCTTGATACTAAATTTGCAATTTATTTTCATTCCAAGCAAAGATTTGCCTAGCTCATAATGTAGAAGAAGATCTAACTTCGGAGTGCCTTTTTCCATTGTATATCTACCTAAATGATGGACAGAAACTGAATCCTTCCTAAATTCATGTTGTTTGATTGGTACAGCTTCTGTGTTCAGTGAGCAGCGTCGCCTCGAACCTATGTCTGCTGAAACAAGAGCAAGGTGGAGAAAAGAAATTGATTGGCTTTTATCTGTCACTGATCATGTTGTAGAACTTGTTTCTTCTCGATCAATGGATGGATCCAACATGGAGGTTGTATAGCATTTGTCCCCATCTTGCTTTATTATTGTAGATTTTTTCTTCTTCTCAATTGTTAATAATTATGCAGATTATGGTAACTCACCAGAGACGAGATCTTCAAGCGAACATCCCTACACTGAGAAAGCTGGATGCTATGCTCCTAGTAAGTTGTACAACCATGCTTTCAGAAACAATCTAAACCCAAAAGTTCCTATGATGATTGAAAATTTTCCTCCTATGTGAATTCTAGACTTATCTTGATAACTTCAAGGACCAAAATGAGTTTTGGTATGTTTCAAAAGATGCTGATGAGTCTGAGAAGGGAAACACAGAGAGAAATGATGATAAATGGTGGCTTCCTGTTGTCAAAGTTCCTCCGAATGGACTTACCGAAGTGTCAAGGAAATGGCTGCAATTTCAGAAAGAGTCTGTTAGCCAAGTTCTCAAGGCAGCTATGGCCATCAATGCTCAAGTTCTAACAGAAATGGAGGTCCCTGAGGAATACATTGAATCCCTGCCAAAGGTACTACTGAAATCGTTTCTCCACTAATTTCACCATACTTTCAGAATGTATATGACATCTTTTCTGTTACTAGATTTTTGAATTTGCCATTTTATCATGAAATTTTACTCTTTCTTGCAATATACTCTATTCTTCAACTTCATTGAAGTTTTTTACCCACTTATGTCCCTAGAATTTTCAATTACAGAGAGGGTGCATTCTTAACATCACTCAAGGTCACTTTGATTAGCTATTTTGAAAGAATAAACTGTGTAGAGTGTGACAATTCTCTTCCTTTCAACTTTTAAGGCTTAGAGGATCTGGATTTTGTGGGGTAAAGTTCGGTCTTTGTATTCTCTTAACTGCTCCTTGAATACATGTTGGTGGCCTTAGCTCACCCTTTTTCTTTTTTTTTTTGTATCTGAAAGAAACTTTTCATGTTGTTCTGAAAAGAGATGCAACTTATTGCAAATCTGATAATGATAGATATGTAGACCGTCAACATGTTCAATTTATGTATGGTATCTGAGTTAAAATTTTCCAAATGCATCACAGAATGGGAGAGCAATCCTTGGGGATGCAATTTACAAGAGCATAACGGATGACGTCTTCAACCCCGAACAATTCCTTGAATCTGTAGACTTGTCCACAGAATACAAGATCCTTGATCTGAAAAATCGAATTGAGGCATCAGCCATCATTTGGATGAGAAAGATGCACAATAAGGATAGCAAGTCATCTTGGGGCTCAGCAGTGAGCATGGATAAGAGGGAGCAGTTTGAGGAGAGAGCTGAGACCATCTTACAACTTATCAAGCAGAGATTCCCTGGAATTCCTCAATCATCTCTCGATACCAGCAAGATTCAATACAACAATGTAACTAACAAAATCGTACTATATGTAACTTTTCTTATTAGAAACCAACAAAGCCATAATATTTTTTTTTCTCAATAATTTCTGCAGGATGTCGGACAGTCTATTCTAGAGAGCTACTCGAGGGTTTTAGAAAGCTTGTCCTTCACTGTGATCTCTCAAATTGATGATGTTCTTTATGCTGACTCTGTAGCTCAAGACCCATCCAACCAGAACTCTACAAGAAGACGATCACTGACCGACTCAGAGATGAGACCAGTGAAGAAACTGGACCCGAAAGAAGAAATGGAGAAGTTGAGCGAGGCACCGGACTCAATGACTCTATCCGATTTCATGGGTTGGCATTTTGATCCAGACTCTGAGGAGAAAGATGTGACGATGAACAAGCTTCCTAATATTGTGACTAATAAGAAGCTCTCATTCTTAGAGAAGCTTGAGAATTTAAAAGGCTCGAGAAGCCCTTCGGCTCGGCATTAAAGATGCACAATAGGAAGTTAGGGAGGCTCTTGGTTTCTTTTTAGAAGTGTAAATACTTGCAGAGGCATGTTAGATGCCTAATAGCTCTGAATTTTAGATGATCTTCATTCATTCTTCCTCTGTAGATGAGGTAGAGCAAACTCTCAATGTTCACGCTCTTTAACTTTTCTGAATTGTTGATTCCAACTAAATGCATGGTGTCCATTTTTGCCAACTGCATAAACCTCGAAGAGGAATTTCGATTAACTGATAAAAGTTTCACCATTCGATGTAGACTCGTGTGGAGTTGTCTAACTCAGTTGATACGGCGATTGAGGTGGACCCCTGAGTCAGGTCAAAGTCAAGAAGATTAGATGACATGGCGATCAGAGTTAAAGAGGCCAAGAGATGACCGATCAGGCTGGTAGCTGACTGGACTGAGGGGCCGGTCGGATGCTGATCCATGTGACATTGATGAAGGTTTGATCCAAGTCAGTATTCCGTAGAGCCAGTCTTATCCTTGGTGCAAAAACATCACAGTTAACTAGCTTAGCATATAGTGATCCAGCCGATCGAGTCATGCATTCGATCGGACCAATTGGATACTCGGCCCAACTGATCGAATCATGTGTCCAATCGGACCAATTGGATACTCAGTTTGTTCGAGCTCTCTGACCCAACAAAGAGAACGAGCGAAGGCTGAGTCTCCAGCTACAGTTCTCTAATCCGACCGGGCGGTACCTATGAGTGAGGGCCGATCGAGGGAGGCTCAGTCAAATCATCAGCTAAACATATAGTGGGCCCCTCGACCTAATGACCTCATATTACCTTTTTGGTATTTTGTACCAGGAGAACAGAACATATTTTGCATTCAAGCTGTATATTCGAAGTTTCCTCTCTTCCATTTTTGGAAAATGTCTCAGAATATCTTTATGATTGATTCTTTTTTTAAAACACTTTGAAATTGGTGCATAAACAGTAACACTATAAAAAGGAATCTTCATCTACAGGTGAAGATACACGATGCTACGTCAATTTACATACTACTAGCTATTCTTCATCGACCTGATCACTGACTTGAGCGTCAGAAGGCTAACGTCAAGGACCCATTCCCTGACCTGACAACTAACACTCTTTTTGAGACGTAGGAGCACTTCAGAGGCGCCTTGGGATAGCGAGGAGTTTTCATTTGGTCAATAGTAGAGCCACCGTTTTCAACCAACCATCTTTTCCGCTTTCACATAAAATCATCAACAAAGAAAAACTTTGATGAATGAACATGAACTTTATGTAGTTATCAAAAAGTTCCGGTGGAAAATTTCAGTGGGGTTGGGCCGAGCTGATCGCTATAGGTTCGATGTTACCTGACCTGATTAATTATTTTTTTTCGAGTTATATTCTCACAATTGTTCATTGTGTTATTCTAGGATATGAGTGTTGCAATCCTACAAACTAAAACTATAATGCACTATGAAAATTATAGCCGATCTTTTCCTTTTCTAAGAGAACACAAAGAGACGAGTGTGACTCTCACTGCAAAGTTTAGGTTGTCACTTGAGGATAAAACATTTTAATATTGTTCTTGTCGATCACTTTTGCCTTCATGTACCTTGGAATTTTGTGATATTCTAACAAACAACATATTCTAGTCGTTACAACTAAAACTTCAATGCACTTTAAATAATCATTTTTGTTTAGAAGTTCAAAATATTGAATTATATAGCAATTTTGATTTGCACAAATAAGATAAAATGTCATTTTGATGTTAATTTTAAAAAGAGATTACTCTTTCCTGAATCTATTAAATTAATTTACCTTTTGCATTTATCTCCTAAACTTATCTCCAATTTTCACAAAATCATACTATACGATCACCATGTTAATCAATCATGAGTAATCCAATGCATAAAATTCTTATTATGATACACTTTTGTGGTTCGCCACGAACGATGTAAATTTGACAAATAAGATGGCAAAATACATTATTTTACAAAAACAAAAAAAAATGAGGACGAATAAGTTATTTGTAACATTATAAATAATTCGTTTAATTATTCATTTGAATGAAGGAATTCGAATTATTTATAGAAGAAAGTGTATCTTTAGGCATTCAATATCGGTGTAGTAGTTTTTTAGGGAAAGAGAAGGCAATGGAGAAGAAGGTTGAGGGAAACGATATCCTTTTGGGAAGGTAATCTTTCTCCTTCTCCCGCTCCTCGCTTTCCTCGGTTTCGATCGCTCGGCGGGAGGGTGCCTAGATTCGCCTGAATTCCGATTGGTCGCCTTCATGGCGGGTGCGCTGGTGGATCGAGCCACGAGTGACATGCTGATCGGCCCCGACTGGGCAATGAATCTCGAGATCTGTGGTATCCTTAACCATGAGCCGGGGTGGGTAACCTTTCTACTGCATTTCTTTCCCTGTTCGATTGCCCGCCGTAACGTTTTTTTGTTCATTAATTTTGATTTCTGTACCTGCTTTGTTATTTCAACGTTGTCTTGGTATATGATCTTCCCTGCATTGAGCTCAATTGCATTGTTGGTGAAAATGTTAACGATCATTGCTCTTTGAATTTTTCTCAATCAGATAAGTAAGAAGCTGGTGATACGTATTTCTTGTCACGGTTGGCAAGGTAGGGGCTTTGGATGACGCAGTTTGCGCAATCTTTTAATTAGGTATTTTTGAGTCGTTGTGATGAAGGAAACCATTAGTAGCGCGCAATTAGATTAGAATGAGGAAGCAGATGGCTTAGACATTTAAGAGAACACTGATATGTAGGTAATTATTCTTGTATCCCCACTGTATAGCTTTTCATTTATCCTTAAGGTCTCTAATTGTAGCATCCTATATTAATCTCGCATAAGAGTTGTGAGCTAATTAGGGAATTTGATAAGTCTTAGTCAAGCAAACTGTCGTTAACTTGAGCTTAAGTATTTCCTGCTGGTGCTTTGGATTTATCAAGTTAATCTAATGGGTGATTTTTTTATTATTATTATTATTTTATCAGAGTAGAGCATGTCTAGTTCTAGGTGAGATGTTTCAATTTGAAGGAACCTATAAAGGCAGAGAGCCTCCTATTGGATTGAGTCTCACATACCATTGACTAGGGAGTTATGATGGCAACATCAATCTTAATTAGGGTTGATTATGACAACCCAATTGAGTTCCCAGATAGAAAATTATAAGACACAGATATGTGAACTTTCATCAAAGTGACTAATGGTTGAACATATAGAGTTAGTGAGTCAATTATCTTGGTTGAAATGGTCTTACACTCAAGATTATTTGAGGTTGGATATATGAATCTTATCCCTACATGGTGAGTTTTATACTATCGTTAAGTTATGAAGTACGGATGCTTTAATTGGCCTTTAGATTCACATAATTTCCTGTATATATCTTCCAAAATCTTTTGTTGTGTTTCTCCTTAATAAGCTGATTGCTGAAATTTAATCATGTAAGCTGAAAATAAAGGGCGGTCACGTACCAACCACATATTTATTCATAACTTCCTCTAATACACTTTCATGTCCTAATATTGTTTAAATATTGAATTAATTTCCTTATTTGGACTTTGGGTTACTAGGCAAGCTAAAGATGCAGTAAAGATCATCAGGAAGCGTATTGGGAGTAAGAATCTGAAGGTTCAATGTCTTGCACTGACAGTAAGTGCTCATAGTTTTTCCTATATATGTCTACTTGCTATTGGTTTTGGGACTTCTTGATCCAGTAATTTGGTTTAACATGATTGGTCAATGCATTTCTTTCTTTATTTGTTGGGCATGGTAACTTTTATAGTGTTGTAGCTGTAAATTTGTAATCTTACCAGATCTTGTTTCTACCAATAGTCTCCTTTTCTGAATAATTTTAAAATATTTAAGTACATATAGTTTCCATGTGATAGTGTGTTCCATCATAATGTTCTTTTTAATGGGAAATTGCAACTATTGAATTACTTACTAGCAATGAACTACTTATGAACTTACGATTATATATTGAATTTGGTGATGACTACAATTTGTCATAAAAGGAGATAACAAGTTGAGGAGCCTAGGCCCATTGATTTATACTATCTTGATTATGAATCTAATTTGGAAGTAAAGGAAGATGCATATGCTCTACTAATCAATGCAAAAGATTGAAAGAAGTCAGTTCCTTGTTAAGCAATAGAAACCCATGTCTCCTTGGATCCGATAGAATCAGATTTTTTTTCTCCTTCCATGTTTATCCAGGTGCACTGCATTTCAAAACTATCCTATCAAATTGGTTTTGGGCATCTTAGGCGTGGGAAGTGACCAAAACCCCACTGCACTAAACAATATTAGGCATTAAGGACTAGTCTAGCAATGGACCGGCAAATCACATTTTCTCATCTTGCGAAGTGGAAGGTTCCTTTGTTGTTTTAAATTTGACATTGAACATGACTTAAGTCTATGTTCTCTTTGTGCTGTGCAATTCAGAATTGACCAATGGTAACAATACCTTATTGCATATAAGCATAATAACAAGTGTCACTGTGTCTTAGGTCTCTATGACACAATGTTGGATAGTAATTAGCAACTTTTTGTTCACACATCGTAATTTATGTCTCTCCATTCTTTGTGGATAATTAGCATCTCTGCTTTGTCTTAACTTGTTTTCACCATTCCTTGTACCCTGAAATTTCTATCTAATTTGCATGGTACAGCTATTAGAAACAGTGATGAAGAATTGTGGTGACATAGTTCATATGTATGTCGCTGAGAAAGATTTGTTACACAAGATGGTCAAGATTGTAACTAAGAAGGTTTTAAATATTCCACTTTTAAATATTTCTCAATTAATGCACATTACTTTCTTGCCGCTGGATTAATTCCTGATATCTTCATACAGCACCCTGATCATCGTGTAAAGGAAAAGATACTTGCATTGATAGATACTTGGCAAGAAGCTCTTGGTGGTCCACAAGCAAGATATCCTCAGTACTATGCAGCATATCAGGAACTCTTGGTATGTTTCTTTTTGCTACTATGTTGCATGTTTCTTGTAGACAAATATTTGATTGATGACTTATCAATTCTAACTATTTATGATTTTGGACAAGTTCATGCCAAGTTTAGCTTAATATTTTACGTGATCTAAGATGATTTTTTTCTTCAACAGAGAGCCGGAGCAGTTTTTCCCAAAAGATCTGAGAGGTCTGTACCTGCATTTACTCCACAGACGTCCCCTTTGCAACCCTATCCTCCATCAGCACGAGGTCATGGTTATCAGAATGATGCACCTGGATCTTCAGTTAAACCTACATTTGATTTTCCTGTCTTGAGGTACTTTACCTGATTTTCCTCAAGCCCTGTGTGTGTGTAACAAATTTACTGTTTGTGAAGTGTGATTATGACTCGTCTTCATTATGATGTTCGTGTTTGTCTATTTTCCTTCCACCATGATGCAGTTTATGTTGTGGCTAAGTGCCATATTTGTTGGTACTACATGAACCATGAACTTGCTAATCATAATTATGATAAACCCAATGTATGTTATTTGAAGATGATATTTTGTTATTACTGATAGTAGATGAATTAACCCTGATTTTTGAATTGTTTTGAAAAAATTAGAAACTAAATAAATAAAAGTAAAATTGAATATATGGAATGTGATTTCAGTGATAAGACAAGGATTTGTATGTATTTTATTTTGAACTAATTATTGAATAAGGAATAGTGTTGAAGAACAGAGAGTGGGTAGTTGAAATGCAAAGAAGCTTCTGGAGGCTTATGTGATCTTTGTGTGCTCCTTTGGTTAAGAGGAAAATGTTATAATACCGTTGTATGATTCATCATACTTTATGGATAGAAGTTTGCATTACTAGTAAAATTAATATAACAAAGACGAGGGTGTGTAAATGGATATGTGAGATTATTAGAAAGTTAATAAAAATTATTATTTCCAAGAGCAATAAGATGTAGGTCTAATAGAGGATAAAGCGAGAGAAGATAGATTAACATGGTTTGAACATGCTCAAATGCATCAGGATATTCTATAGTTAGTAGAATGGAATGGATTAGAGTAGAAGGTTTAAAAGATAAAGGGAAGACCAAAGAAGATTTAGTTAATATAATGAAAAATGACTTAGTTAATTTAAATATTTCTAATGATGTGGTTTTGCATATAGTTGATAAGGATGACTCAATATGTAAACAGCAGACAGTCTGCAGTATAAAAATCTAAAGTTTCTAATTTATCATTATAGCCATATGTTCCTCTTTGGTTGTCACTGCTTCATGTATTTGAGCTTGCAGCATTTTAATTAACTAGAAATATTTATCTGCCCTTCAATTGGGCTTATGTCAAATTTCCTTTTATTTTTCTCTTTCAAGCTAGCTTGTCCAGGCATGTACCAATAAGTATGCAATTTGACCTGGCGTCCTTTCCTCATTCTTATAGAAACTCTTATCTGTTCAATTCTATTATTTAGACATTACTGCAATTTTTCTCATTGAGGATTATGATCACCGTTTCTGGTCATGTAATTTTGTACTAAAAGACTAATGTTCTTCTCAGCCTTTCAGAAATTCAAAATGCTCGCAGTATCATGGACGTTCTTGCTGATATGTTGAACGCCTTTGATCCTGGAAACAAAGAGGTATAGTTCATTTTTATATTTTTCTGAAGATATTTGTAGTCAAGCTGCCTTCCAAAACAATGATTTTAAGATTGACAACTAAATTTGAAGATGGTAAAATCTCGTTTGTAACCTTATGTTTAGGAGGTCACGGTAGCTATACATGAATGAGCTAGTGTTACTCTTCACATTTTGCTGTCTTTAAGCTCGTCTCTTGCTGAACTCTCTTTAAGCAGGGCAGTTGCAATTTATTGCTGATAATGATCTATGTGTTTGTTCTATCTTTAGGTTTTGGAATTTGTTATGTTGATTTGCAGAGCTGCTACATTATTAACTTCTAGAAGATGTCTATGATCCAGGGCCTTAAACAGGAGGTAATAGTTGATCTTGTCAGTCAATGCCGTGCTTACAGACAAAGAGTTGTGCATCTTGTGAACACGACTTCGTAAGCCCTCTCATCTATGCTATCCATGCTTGGTTAATCTGTCAAAGACAAATAGAAAGATGCTCAATTATATTTCTGTCCAAAACATGTGATAGTTGCATTATTTTCCTCTTAACTCTACCTTTCTTATGAGTACGCTAAGATGAGAGTGTATATTTGTTTCACTTTATGGTATCATTTATCATTTTTTCTTATGGGTTGCATGTTTTCTGTTATCTTTTAAGCATTGTACATTTAAAAAAAAGCAACTATATATTGTGAGATGTGACATTCGTGCATAATGGCTCTACATTACATGCACACAATTCTGATCTTGAGGATCAAACACCGTGATTGCCACACAAGGACACAGGTAACAACTCACTGTTGGCATAAGTGTATTATAATTGTTTTTTGTTTCTTGATTTTTCTGTTTTAAATTCATAGTTAGTTGTATGTATGTTCAATTGATCATCCATAGATGTAATCATGAAATATTCAAATTTCATGTGCTAACTTGATCCTAGTTACTGAGGTTTCAGAATGCTTGTGCTACTCAACCATGATCACATTAATTCTTGATTCTTAGCAGAGATGAGGAGCTGCTTAGCCAAGGACTTGCTTTGAATGATGATTTGCAGAAGGTACTTGCAAAGCATGATGCTCTTGCTGCAGGACTTGTTGTTCGTGAGGAGAAACAAAAGTCTCCTCAAGCACTTGTTGATATTGATGATCCTTCAGCTAGCAAAGAGACAGATCAAAGGTATTCAAGTTGCTTTTTAATGATCTGTCATCTTCCTACTTGCACTGTAGTTGTTGCTACATGAACAGTTGGGAGAAATTGTCATGACAAGGTATTCTGAAGTGAGTATTGGCATCATCGTTCTGTATCGAGTGCATTTCTATGGTAGGCTGTAGATGTTAGTTTTATTATTATTATATCTTCACAAATTTCACCCTTTTATTCATCAGCACTGTTGTCAGACCATGTTTACTCTGTGATTGGAGTCTGAAGAACATCCACATTTTTTGATATTTGGCACTACTTTCTTTTTCTTTCCATTAAGTTAACTAAATATAACTAATAACATAGGCCACCAACTACAAACACAAATTCAAGTAGCCAGTCCCCGCTTCAACTGTCCCTGCCTATTCCTTCTTCATCCAATTCCTCTTCAGCTGATCTCATGGATCTTCTCAGTGGCGAAAACTTCAACAAACCTGCAACGGAGAATATGCTAGCTCTTGTTCCTGCCAGCGAACCTGTTAATAATTCGTCTCCAGACCTGAAAGCCTTGGCACTTGCAGACATGCTTTCTTCTGGTAACACACACCTTAATAACAATGAGGTAGCAAACTGTTTCCAAACCATTTCTTCATTTACGGCACTGCCATGTGTATCTGCTGAATCCAACCTTTGCCTCATGCTCAGCAGCCACAGCATGCACAGTTTACTGATGGAGATAGCCTAAACTCGGAAACAAGTCAAGTTGAGCAGACAAGTGATGGCCAAAGAGTCCCGCTAAGCCTTGGTTGGAATGGCCAACTAGCAGGATATAATCCACAGGAGCAGGCACTTGGTTATGGTAAGACCTTTGTGCCTTATCCGATTTTTTTTTATGTTGCTTTTCTTCATCTAATTAAATCTGACTTGACAACATTAGTATTGTCCTTACTGAATCTTAAGAAAATCCAAAAAAAAAAAACGCATTGTTTATCCTGGAATTGGTATTAAACTTCTCCAGTTTCTGAATTACAGTGGCATATGTTTGAGGGGCTATACTGTATTAACCGCTTTCCTTTTTTTTTTTTTGATGAATGTATTAACCGCTTCCCTGATTGGACACGTACATTGTAGTTTGTGTCAATGCATTGACTTTCCTCCATTGTAAAATTTGGGGTTTTAGGGCAATGCATTGACTTCCCTTATCAACCAGGTCACATAGGGAGATGCTTTATCATTGCTGCAACGTTATATATGAATGCATGCATCTTGCTGAATATTCTATCTTCACAATTCACATAATTACAAATTTATACATAAGATATCGTAAATCTGCTTGCATAATTACTGTCTTCCAAGGTGGATCCTGAACCTGCTCTTTTTGGGTATATCACACTCTCAAAATCTTACATGTAAAGCTTTCTTTTGCCATTGAGTGTGGCAATTTGAAATCAAAACTGTAAATTGTTCCAATCTGTTTAGTTGTTCTCCCAAAAACTTTCGGACAGAATTCTCTATCTACTAGCTTGATTATTAACCTTATTTGATTTTTTTACAGGTGCTGATGACCAAGATGGAGCTTTCCCCCCACCGCCATGGGAAAAACAACCTTCCCAGTATGATTTGCCTGATATGCACCATCAATCTCCTCAACCCGGCCAGCCTGGTGGTGTGCTGCCCCAGTTCACAGGGATGCAACCTCAGATCGAACAAGGCAACCATTATGCAGGCATGTATCCGCCACTGCAGAACAGCCAGATGACAGCTATGTATCCGCAGCAAATGCTTGGAGGTCACGGTGCTCGAGCCATGTCAGGCTATGCATATGGGCAACAACAAGACACTCAATTTTACGACCCAACGAGATCCTCATATCCTTATTCAACTCCAAATGAACTCTCCTACAGAATGCACGGGCTTTCTGTCCAAGACCATAGCACATACGCAAGTCACACCTCATCCTACCAAGTGCCAGCATCCTCATCTTATCTGCAGCATTCAAGCAAGCCATCCCGTCCCGAGGATAAGCTTTTTGGTGATCTTGTTACCATGGCTAAAACAAAGCAAAACAAGCCTACTCATGGATAAGGTGGGTGAATATATATATGTTTGTTGCATTTTTTCCACAGATGAATTTTGCATATATTCTTTGTTTTTTCCAATGCTATTTCTTGTAAACAGTGCCATTGGCTTCTAGTATCTGTCATTGTGTTTCGAACATTCGAACAAGCGAAGGATAAAGTTTTACTGGTTCTGAACGCTATATATATATATATTCTACTCTACTGTGCTAATGTACTTTGACCATGCGACAACAGAACCGTTACAAAACACAAGATAACATATGACAGTTGAAGTTCTACACGCAGCACGTAAAACAACTTTCATAGCACACAAAAAGAAGGTAAAATCACTAGCACACTTTTAGATAGTAGCACCAGTCACTTCTTCATACTGATAGACACGCATTCTAAGTCTCTTGGGAACCAAGCATTCACCGCCAAACCGTTGTTGCAGGTATACGATCGAAGCCAACAGCAATCCTTCGCAAGGAATGATGATGTCCCACGCCGTGGAGTAAAAGTCCCGTTCTGCACTTCCGTAAATGTTGGTCGAATGTATAGCAACGTAGCTTCGAGATCGGTATACATCATACAAGTGAGGCAATGCTCGAGTCACCACAATCCCCACGTAGAAGAATGGCGTAAGGACTTTCCCTTCGGATTGCTGAGCCATGTTGAAGACGATTTGAGGAAGCAAGAATCCATCGAGCACAAAACCAGAGTAAGATATCAAAGCCGCCCATTCGTACGACAGAAGCCAAACGAGCAGCGCCCCTGCAGCGTACAGAGGCAAGCACCACTTGAGCGCATGCCTTTCTTGAGCCCACGACTTCATGTTGTCTTCTGCTGATGATCTCGATGACCATGCCAACTGAGTCAAGCGCAAGGACAAGAACAAGCCTATTATCGATATCATCCTCACGATCGCTTTATGAGCAGAAATCCACTTGGTCTGATGCATGAACAACGCTTCAAAGTTCAGCACTAGAGGAATTGCGTAGCCCAGGACAAGCACAAGCAGCATTGTGATGGACACGGAGGGAAGAATGTGCGGCTGCTTCTTGACATGGAAGA
>JBBMJZ010413106.1:18924446-18935632 GCA_037833815.1 Zingiber zerumbet | reverse complement strand
AATGTTGAGGGTGGGACTAATGTATATGTTGAAGAAAACAAGTCTTCAACTAATGACATTTTGAATTCTTCTGTTCCGAGGGGAGAAACTAGTAGGCATCATTTGGAACAAGCGGATGCTCTTCAATCAGGCATAGTTCCATTGGTAATTGGTTCTCTACCGATTGCTACATGTGCTTCCTACCCTCCACCACCTTCAACCCCACTTGATGTTCCCAATTGTGATTTTGATGGTGGTAATCCAAACATCTACATTTCTAAGGCGAACACAATTATTCCTAGTCATGCCACTTCTTCTATTGTTTCTTCAGATATGGACGTGTCAAATTAAGATGAAGGTCGATGCCGCTACAATTTTGCAACATTGCAAGGACGGTTTCCAGGGAGAAGCAATGCATTCTCATGGAGCATTTTATGTTTTTTTCCTTTAGTTCTGACGGTGTGAAATTTTCAGCTTTTGAAAGTAACAATGATATTAGTGCCATAGGCAATCTTGATGTTGTGGAAGAAGCAGTTTTTAAAATGGAAGTGGATAGTTTCGCAGTGTCTGAATGATAGCAAGGGAAGGAAGGGATAAAATTAAGGAGGAGGTTTTGGTGCCTTAAAACTCTTATATCGTGCCTTCTTCTGGTTTGGATGGTGATCTTTTAAGATGTGATGACTTTGAGATTACTAATGGTTAAAGTTAACAGGAGACTGCATAGACTATATTCTTGTTGAAGAAACTGAAGAGGCTAGGCAAACTACGAAGGATGAAATAGAAATCCATTTCAAAGACTTTATCAAGAAGCCTCCTGAGTTTATTTTTCTACCCCATGATCACCCGAGCTCGATTTGAGGAGCTCAACATGGACCCATTCAAAAGTGCATGGAGCCGGTGGAGAAGTACCTGAGGGGCATGAATGTTGACCCATTCAAAAGTGCATGGAGCCGGTGGAGAAGTACTTGAGGGACATGAAGATGACCAAGAACAATGTCCATGGTGTCATTATCATCAGCGAATCAACAAGGATTCTCAAAGTCCAACATTTACTAGTAGATTTTACCGATTTAATGCTAGATGATCTTCCTCCTGGGCTACCTCCTGATGTTACTCTAAACTTGAGGACGGGTTATTTTCAACTCTGGGCGATTGATGCAGCAGAGGATCCAAAGTATTCAGATTTACATCTTTTGAATTTTTCAATTAGTTATCTGTTAATTAAATTTAGTTTATTTTTTTCTTGATTATATTTATTTATCCCAAATCTTAGGGAATTAAGTCTTATTAGTTAATTTATCCTAAATCTTAGGGAATAAGTCTAGTTAGTTATTTTTCCTATTTAGATTTTTTTAGGATTTTAAGAGCTATATAAACCTATGCTTAGATGATGTTTAGGACAAGTTATTTTGATATTGAGTCAATTGATTTCGCTTAAGCCACATACGACTACATCTCTTTTATTCTTCTATTCCCTCCCTTGTTTTCTTGAGAAGGTTTTTAAACCTAGCTTGGACTACTTATTTCGTTATTTGTGTCTTTTTTTTTCGTTAATTCCTCTGAAACTCCAAGCCCCAGAATAATCTATATTCTGCTCAGCGTCCACTTCTTACTATAAATTTAGAAAATAAATAAATTACTTGTATTATAGAGCATTACTTTCACTTTCAAGAAGGGGTTATATTAGCACATTGATAGGCTTTGACCATTTTATACAAGGCATCCTTCTCACTAAGTGGATCGCAAGTAATTTACATTTCTTTTGTGAAGTAATTTTCTAGATGGATTATGGATCATTCATCCTTTATCTATTTACATTATGCTTATTGTATTTAGTAAGTTGTGAGTCATATATTATATACATTACATTTTTATCGGATGGATTGGGGGTCGTTCTTCTTGTTGGTGCAGAAAGCACTAGATGATCGAACCTATGTTTTGATTATGACAAAAGGTTCAAAGTTAGGTTGTCTTGTTGTCTAACAAGTTGAACTAAATGATCTTAGGTAAAGGAAAGTCCTAGCTGTGGTTGGACAATGAAGTCTTGGTCCGGGGGACTGGACGAAGTCTTAGCAGGTCGATGACATCAGGCAAAATCCTAGGGTCACAGATTCTAAGTGGAAGTCCTCGGCACCAGGTGGTAGACTAGACAGATCGGGCAACAGATGCCCAGCAGAGAAGTCTTGAAGCCTCTGGTGCTGAGCAGAAGTCCAGATGGTTTGGAGTACTGATATGACAAAAGGTAATTTCTCCTGAGAAGAGTAGGTGAGGACATGCTCCCCGAAGAGGGAACAGTAGGCGTCAGTCAGACCTAGAATTTCAGCGAAATTCAAAGTCAGGATCGGATAGCCTAAAAGCTGTCAAAACTTGTTATTTTTTAAATATTATTTGCTTGGACTAACCTTGTTTTGCCGAAATGAAGCTGGCAAAGAATGGTTGTCCGAGCGCCCGGACTAACTTCATAGAGCAACAGCCTGGGCGAGCTTGGCCCGACCAGGTGACCTCACGGTCCGGGCGCTCGGAGGTGCTCCAAGTGCCCGAACCACTAAACTTCATCTGTACGCCAAGCTAGAGCGCACTGATTGGATGTGCCTACGTCACGGTCTAAGTGCCCAGAAGGGTGTCCAGGCACCCGGAATAGGCTATAAAAGAATGCTTTGACCAGTGGCTCAAACACAACATTTCGAATGACCTTCGTTCTTGCGCATTGCTTAGAAAAACCCTCAAGGACACTGTAACGCTGCCTCGATGACCTAACACACGAATCTTCAGATCTGTAGTGTCAGTTTACACTTTACAATCATTTAATATTGTAATTTCACACTTGTATTTATTCAAAACTATTAGTGAATTTTCCAACGAAAGTGATTGATGATTACCAACCTTAGAGTAGGAGTCGTTATAGGCTTTGAACCAAGAAAAAGAAATGTGTTAGCATTGTTTTACTTTTCTATCTTTATTCCGCTACCGTTTACTCTCCGAGTTTTAAACGAACGTGAAAGTCATGAGTACTATTCACCCCCTAGCACATCTCGATCCTACAATTGATATCAGAGCGAGGTAGTTCTGAATCGGTACAACTATTGTTTAAGCATTTTTTTTACTTTTTCGTCCATTTTTTTTCAAAAAATAAATTCTTATGCCTTTTTTTCGTTTCCAAATTTTTGCCATAAGTCAGGACTGGTCTAATAACCTCTCTTGAAAAATTTGTCGATTTGTCAAATTTTCTCAAAATTAGTGTAATACCACTTAAGTCATTTTTTTTCATACTACATTGCTAATCCAAGACCAAGTCTTGGAACAAGTTTTCTGTATTTTTTGTGTGTGCAAGGTTTTAAATAGCCCACCAAGAAGGCTATAATACTGCTCATCCTCCTCTTTTCTTCGGAGAGGATTTTGATTATTGGAAGGGCCGAATGGAATATCATCTCAAGACCTAAGTGGAAATGTGGATGATAATCCAAACCAGATTCACATTTCCCATCGAAGATAGAGTACTCATCCCCTGTGACAAGACTAATCAAAACGAAGATCGAGGCTGACACCAAAGCTACTCAGACCATATAATGTGGCCTGACAAAAGATGAGCTGAACTGAGTCAGCCCATTTTCAAGCGCGAAAGAACTATGGGAGAAGTTGATCGAACTGCACGAGGGAATCTTCGACAGTAAGGTAAGTAAGCGTGATTTGATATTGAATAAACTATATAATATAAAAATACAGGAAGGTGAATCAATAAGCCAACTCTATGCTCGGATCCAAGACCTGCTCAACGGCCTCCACACAATTAGTTAGAAGGTGGAAAATCGAACATCATCAGGTACGCACTGAATGCCTTTCCAAGGAATACTTTGTGGACATCTATGGTCGATGCTTACAAAGTTTCTAAGGATCTTAATTAGACTAGATGAGTTATTTTCTGAATTTGAGTTACATGAACAGACAATGCACTTTCAGTTAAAAAACATATTGCATTGGTTGCAGGTACAAGCAAGATGAAGGAGACTAAGAAAAAGTACCCGATCGAACCCCAGTCTGAAGACGAATTGGACTCAGAAGAAGACGATGAATTATTGCCGAACTCGTGAACCTAGTCCAGAAACTATATAGAAGAAGAAGGAATTCACTAAAAGAGAGATAAAGGAGGTGATCAGTCAAAGATGATGCAACCAAGTCCAAAAGTCAAATCCGAAGTCACTTGCTACGACTGCAACAAAAAAGGACATATCAAGGCAAACTGTCCAAACTAGAAGGAAAAAGAAGCAACGGAAGAAGAAGGCATTGCAGGCAACATGGGATGAATCTTCATTAGAAGATTCTGATGAAGACTTCAACCAACAAGCTTCCTTGCACTTTCGGTCTAGGAACAAGTCATCGAATCTGAGTCCGAGACAGAATCTAAAGCTGAGTTTTAGCGAAGCTACAAATCTGTATCTGGTTCAGAAGGTTCCCAATCCACTGTAAGCATCTCTCTGATCAGATTGCATAACTTAATTTCATACTCATCTAGAAAACAAGCTAAATCCAACGTCCGGGTTAAGTCACTCCAAGAGGAGATCAAAGCCCTCAAGGAAATGACTAACCCAAGCTCCTTGACTGAATCTATTCAAGCTGTAACTTCAACTCAAGTCAAACAACTTGAAGAGGAAAATTCTAACTTGAAAAGTCAAGTCAAGGAACTTAGAGATTCGTTGGAATGGTTTACCTTGGGTTCCAAGAACGTTTACCTAATTCTTGGAAAACAAAGGGCGTATACAACCAATCCAGACTTGGGTATAAGGCCAATCATAAATTCAAATCTTATCTGTTTCTTGTTAATAAGACAAATAGTAAAATAGTCCAAGCATTGGTCTCCAAGTCTAACTTGGTTAATTAAGTTAGACCCGATCAATATTGGATCCCCAAGGATTAAATTTACTACCTTGATAGACCTTATCGAGACTATGATACAGCGGGAGACAAGAGAAAGACCATCTTTATTATTAAATAAATTTGCTTGATGTTTAATTTACCGCTTTTCTTATTCATGCTTAGATTATGGTAAATAAAGACTTAGGCTTGATTGACACTTGACTAGTTAGATTTAGAATTTTCAGAAAAGAAATTAAATATTTAATTTCTTTAAAAGGCTTTGTCTAGAAGTGGTTGTTGCTCCAATACCCAAGAAGGCCTAGTACCTCGCCACAGTCTGGAAGCCAATTATTGAAATGAATGTTTAATTGACTAACTGTTAAACCTTAATCTAATTCAAATGTAAATCAATCCTTAGATTTTAATTTAAATTGAAGATAAAATTAATCATCTAAAAAAAACTTATAAGATTCCCTGATTGACAATCTAGAAAAGGGTGAGATGAATTTAGATTTAAAATAAAAATTAGTCAAACTAAACTTAATTCAATTAAACCTAACTCAACTAACTTAATTAAACCCAATTTAATTAATCTAATTTAACTTAATTAAACCCAACTTAATTCAATTAAACCTAACTTATCTAACCAAATTTAATTAATCTAATTTAACTTAATTAAACCCAACTTAATTCAATTAAACCTAACTCAACTAACCCGATTTAATTAATCTAATTTAACTTAATTAAACCCAAATTAATTCAATTAAACTTAACTCAACTAACTCAATTAAACCCAATTTAATTAATCTAATTTAACTTAATTAAGTCCAACTTAATTAAATTAAATCTAACTTAAATTAAACCTAATCAAATTAATTCTAACCTTAATCAAATCAAATTAAAATCAACTAATTAAATTAAAATGAATTAACCTTAATTAAACTTAAGTTAAACTTAATTAACTATCTCACAATCACCCATAGGTATAACATGATTGACAACCTAGACTCGGTGAGATGAAAAATTAAGAGGTTAAATTCAATCAATCTATCTTATAATCCTTCAAATTAGATCCAAATCGAATACTTTATGTGTAGGAACATAATGATTTGGACCAATGGATGTTGGATAGTGGATGCTCCAAACACATGACTGGAGACTGATTGAAGTTCACCAAGCTAAAACTCAAGAACTTAGGATCAGTTACATTTGGAAACGACGGAAAACTTACGGTAATTAGAATAGGTAATATTGAACTGAGTTCCAAGTTCATTATTTGAAAAGTATTATTAATCGATAAATTCAATTTTAACTTACTTACCATAAGTCAACTGTGTAACTATGGATATATAGTTACTTTTTTTGACTTTGAATGTTTAATTAAAAATATTGAAAACCCTAAAATTACACTTAAGGGAATTAGAAAAAATAATATTTACATAATTAACCTACCAACCCCTCACTAAAGTGTCTTTTGACACAATAAGAGGAAACTAAGTTTTGGGATAGAAGACTAGGTCATTCTCACATAGACTCATTTAAAAAATGAATCAAAATGGCTTAGTTAGAGGTCTACCTAAATTAAAAAATTTAGAAAATACAGTTTTTAATGCTTGTCAACAAGGTAAACAAACTAAGTCAACCCATAAATTAACAAACCTAAATCAAAACAACTCAATACTTGAGCTCCTACACTTAGACCTATTTGATTCACATGGAGCCAAGTCACAAAGTAGAAACCAATATTGCTTAGTTATAATTGATGATTACTCAAGATTTACTTGGGTAAAACCCCTTATGAAATATATTACAATAAAATACCCAATCTAAAGTATCTAAAAGTTTTTGGATGTAGAGTACACATACTAAACACTAAATATTATTTAGGTAAATTACGTCCAAATAAACACTTGGCATATTTTTAGGGTTGTCCACAACTAGTAAGGCTTATAGAATCTATAACAAAAATACCCTAAAAGTTAAAGAAATAATCAATGCAATTTTTGATGAAAAAATAATTTACCTAACTTAATCACTGAAAATAATAATCAAATTATAAGAAGCATAGAAGATGAAGAAAATGACAAAATTAGACCTGAATCAAGTGAATCAGTTAAGCATGTGGTTAGTAGAATATATTCAAAATATATATTTTTTAAAATTATTTTTTTTATATTGTTTTAAAAGTTATGGTTTTTCAAAAGTACTTCTTCAAAATTAGCTTGATTTTAAAATTTTAGGATAAAATCATTTTGTTTTCTTCAAATCTTCCAATTTTACTAGTGCTTTCAAAGATGGGACATAGCCTAGGTCTTCCCCCTAGAAAGCATGTACACATAGGTTTCAGATAGAGTATCTCACAAGCACATTAGGAATACCTTGCTTGTGTATGAAAAAATACTTAGAATGGTGTGAGATGCATAGGGTATTACCTGGACTTTAGAATGTTTATGTTTGTGCATCAACATAAGTCTAGGCTATAAATACCAATTCAAATTGATCAAGTTGAGTAAGCCTTGTTAGTCAAAACTAATTGGATCAAATACTAACCAAGTGAACGCTATTATCTTATGGTAAATAGCTAGTAACTAAAATGTTAGACATTTATTCTAAGCAAAGTAGATGAATATTTTAAAGTTTTATTTCAAAAATTCTTTTTTTTTTTTACTTTATATACTTGGACTCTAGGATAAGAAACAAGGATTTTCCCTCAAACTTAAAAGCATTCACTTAAAATGTTGACACTAAGGGGGAGATTAAAATTTTTTCTCTAAACTCTAAGATTGTTTTTGATATATGTCAAAGGGGGAGGAATAATAAAGTTGAGTTAAATAAAAACTAAATTAAGTTTTAAAGTTAAAATCAAAACTTTTTAACAAAGCTAAATACTTAACTAAAGTTTTTTTTAACTAAGCTTCTTTTAAATCAAAGTACTTATCTAAGTTTTTATCAAACTCTTTTCAAAGCTAAGTACTTAACTAAATTTTTTTTAACTAAGTACTTAACTAAGTTCTTATCAAAATTATTTTAGAGAAAAGTACTTAATTAACTAAGTTTTTCTAAATCTTTTTAAAGCTTATCAAGTACTTAAAGTTTTTATCAAAATATTTTTAAGCTAAGTACTTAACTAAAATCCCTTTTAAAGCTAATTAAGTACTCAAACTAAGTTTTTGGAAAAATGTTTTTAAGCCAAGTACTTAAAATGTTTTTAAAGCTAAATATTTAACTAAAGTTTTTATCAAAATATTTTGAAAGCTAAGTACTTAACTAAAGTTTTTATTTAAATCTTTTAAAAGCTAAGTACTTAACTAAGTTTATATAAGAAATCTATTTCAAAATCTCAGTAATTAACAAAATTTCTTAAAATCTAAGAATAGAGATAAGTTTTTTTTATTAAAGAAAAAGCTAAGAAAATACAATGTTTTAAGGGAAGTTTTATTAAACTCTTTAAAGAATTCTTAGTTTCATTTCAAAAAACTTAGAAACTTAGTTTTTGAAAAAGTTTCTATCTACTTGTAAGAATACTTACTTAGCTTTACTTGTCATTGATCTGGTTTTTGCTTGCTTGAACTTAACTTTGAATTAGGTTGCCATAATCAAAAAGAGGGAGATTGTTGGTACAGAAAGCACTAGACGATCGAACCTAAGTTTTGATTAGGGCAAAAGGTTCAATGTTAAGCTGTCTTATTATTTAACAAGTTGAACTAAGTGTGTAGGAAAGTCCTAAGTGATCTTAGGCAAAGGAAAGTTCTAGCTGTGGTTGGGCAACGAAGTCCTGGTCTGGGGGACTAGACGAAGTCTCAGCAAGTCGAGGATGTCAGGCGAAATCCTAGGGTCACAGATTCTAGGTGGAAGTCCTGGGGGGGCCGTGGACACTAAGCGGAAGACTGGACGGGTCGAGGATTGGACATCTAGTAGAGAAGTCCTAAAGCCTCAGATGCTGAACAGAAGTCCAGACGGTTTGGAGGACCAATCTGGCAAAAGATAATTTCTCCTGAGAGGAGTAGGTGAGGATGCATTCCCCGAAGAGGGAAGAGTAGGCGTCGGCCCGACCTAGAGTTTTAGCAAAACTTAAAGTCTGGACCGGACAGCCTGAAAGCTATCAAAACTTGTTATTCTTTAAATATTATTTACCTAGACTAACCTTATTTTACAAAAATGAAGTTGGTAAAGAATGGTGGTCAGGGCGCCAAGACTGGCTTCACCGAGCAGTAGCCCGAATAAGCCTTGCTTAGCCAGGTGCCCTCACAGTCCGGGCTCCTAGACCGCCAAACTTCATTTGTTCATTGAGCTGAAGCACACTGATTGTTCGCTGAGTTGGAGCACACTGATTGGACAGACCTACGTCACGATCTAGGCGCTCAAAAGGGGATCCAAGTGCTCGGTGTTGGATTTTGAGAGATGTCCTAAGGCACACCTTATGATTTTTACTATTTATTTGATAAATATAGATTTACTATTTGGGTGTACATTCTCTATGTGTATGATTGGATCTTAAACTCACGTACTGAATGTCCACGATACGATTCATAGCATGAGAGAACTTGTGATTGGATCACAACTTGTGAGTATTTCTATATGTACAATTATAAATGTATTGGAATATTCCCTAGTCGATGAATTGATGAGTTCGGACATCATCAATTTTGATAGACTAGCACAGGTTATACTCCTTGGTTCGTCCAAGCAGCTGTTTTCTCATAGGCTGGAGACATTGAGATGTCAAGAGTTAAACGTGGATGCTAGTTATGCTAACTAGTCCATTGGAGTGACTTGCTGTAAGACTTCGTATGATTCTCTCTCTATATATATATGTCAATGAAACTCTTACTGTAGCTCGAGTGTAAGTTTCCTTCGACTTGAGGTATACAAGTCACCTTGGTCATGGAGGTTTATACTTTGACATCTTAAGCAAGCATTTCCTTTGAGGTGTGGACCCGGGATGATTGGGTATAAGTCAAAGTGTCCGAAAGTGTTTGAATAGCTCATAGAGGATTCACCACTCCTTATGAGGAGACGTATACCCTATGGACACTCGTTAGGATTATCACTCAAAGTCTTTGGCCAAAACATCACATGTTAAGAGTACAAGACTCTTAGACACATGTTGGAGTGATTTGAATCCGTAGAACGAGGAAGTATTATTTTGGCTAGGTGTGATATAGTCAACCTAGTGGGGACTGACACATAGACCATGTCCTGAACCAAGTGGGTATAAGACGAGTGAAAGGAACATGACACGATTTACTGTAGCTGTTGAAGGGTTTGGAAGTGGTTCCGAGATCAACCTATGATTTTCTGATTAATTGGGGATCATGATGTACTACTAGGTACCACTAATAATCGTTCCATAGTTAATGGTTAATTGTGGATGACCAACATAACCAAAAACCTATAAGGTCACACGCACTACGAGTTTATCTAAGATACATAAAATGAGTTTGAGAATTGGATTCTCAGATAGAGAGAGATTAAGTTTGTGATGTGAATCCAATGAGAAAGATATCTCAAGAACCCACAACGAATGGAAGAAGAAAGAAAGAAAGAACTAAATCGATAAGATTGATGAAAAGAACCTTGACCCAATGCTTAGGAAAGCATGAATCTTGGTATAGAAGATGGAAGATGCCACAACCTTGGGATGGAGGTTGATAAGTCTTCGAACGCCATAAGGAAATGCCTTGATAAGTTCTAGTTCAATGAAGAACCAACAAGTGAGAGTCTCACCATGCTTTGGATTGAAAATATGCCAAAGATACATGTGTGGCCGTCACCCCCTTTATTTATAGCTATAAGGTGACCAAAAAACCCTAAAAGGTCAAAAGAAAGCCCATTTAGTAAAGTCCTATGTAGACTACTTAACCATTTTAAGCTTATGGCTTTATTACAACCCAAATAAAAGTAGAAATTGAGTCTAAATTGAGCCTACATATCCCTACTACATAGATATGAGACTTAAGTGCTAATTAAGCTCATCTAAGGCTTGAATTAGGTTGACTATGTCGAATGACTTGCTCTTGGTCAAACTTTTTTCAATGGTAGCTTTGACCTTCACATCTTCATTTAGTACATTAAGTGCTTCCTTCATCTTTCTAGCCTTAGTCCTTGTAATTGGGCCTCTATTGATATATAATGGATCATCATTAATATCTAGAGTGGGTTGACCATGATCCATATCGTTAGCTTATTGTTCTCTTTCTTTGACTCCATCATTCCCCCTTTCCCCAAAAGGATTCATCCTCGAATCTTGATCACCTACATCAAAGGGAGAAAGATCAGAAACATTAAATGTAGCATTCACATTAAACTCACCTGGTAAGTCAAGCTTGTATGCATTATCATTGATTCTAGCAATG
>JBBMJZ010413106.1:18889479-18903707 GCA_037833815.1 Zingiber zerumbet | reverse complement strand
CATAATATTTCCTTCGTTTTACCTAAACAACACCAATTTATGAAAAAGACATAAATTTGACTAAAGCATATAAATTTTTACGGAAAAACTAACAACAGTCCCCAACATACTTAAAATGTCTCAATTTTGTCAAAAAATTACAGCGCTCACAGAAACTTCCACTCTCTCCCATGTCATGTAATCTACAAGTGAGCACATTCCCTTAGTGTAACTCTATCCTTTGTTCAAATTACTTTTAAGCTTTGTCTAAACTTTGCAAACACATTAATAACAAATTTTATTGTACAACGTGTATAAGATGACATCAAAGATGCTTAGACTTTCATCAAGCAAAGACAACAAGCTAGAACTTCAATTTGAAACTATAGATTGTACAAACCAAAGAAAGATTGGAAGAATTCCAAAAATTGATAACCCAATTGCATGTGACTTGAGTTTACAAATAAGCATAAATGGAAAACACAAATTAAGCAATTCAATCGATATTTGATAGGTCAACAGATTTACTAAAGGGGCAACAGTACCAAAATTTGCATTTTAGCAGTACCAAAATTTACATTTTAATTAACCTCGAAGAAGAAGACAACAAGCTAGAATGGCAATCTGAAACTATAGGCAACCAAATCTGAGGAAGGGAGTAGGGTGAAACAGTGCCGCAATTTAGCCCTAACGACGACAGAGGTTGAGGATCTTGAGACAGGGCTCGGGCTCGAAGGAGGCAGATCTGCGAAGGAGTAGGCAGATCTGAAACTACATGGATTTCGTTGCCTGATGCGTTTTCTGCAGAGGAGTAGGAGAACTGGCTCGGAGGAGACAGTGCTGCGTTTTCTGTGTGGTGCGAGCACTGGGTCTTCGCCGGCAGAGGTGTCACCGACTGGGTTTTGCAGTCGGAGATCACAGGAGGAGCGTTTCTGAGGGCGAGAGGATGGCGACGGTCCGCCAGTGCAGGTGTGGGATCGCGAGAGGTGAGGTTAGGGCTTTGCGTCTACGTTTATGCACGTTCTGCTTTTCTACATTTCTGCACGGATCTGCACGTGAGCGACACGTGATCCATCAATTTATATGGATTTCGTGGTCCAGGGGGACCAGGGCAGAACGGGTCAAGAGGATCCGCGCTGCCCATAAATATCTATATAAGTATTTGGCTCAGTAGATATCTCTCTCAAGCAAAGAAATTAAGGTAAAATATCTTTCATCATTTATTTATCTATATTTGTACCATGAAAGAAATTTCTACTGATTCACAAATTTTGATGCCCACTATTCAGGTTGAACAATTCGATTCGTTTTATTTTTTCAATTCTTCCCAAATTAAAAAAAAAATCAAATTCGATATTTTATCAATTTAAAATCAGTATTTAACAAAATTTATACCTCTTTTCTATGTTTTTGAAATATGGAACGGTACGCAGTAATAATCGACGTCCAAATTTAGAATTATTTATTAACTTATAACACTAATGGTAGAAAATGATTGGTTAAATAAAAAAGAAAAATAAATCAAGAGAATAATCTTAAGTCTTATTCGGTTACAATGACACGCAACAAAAGGGTTAAGCAAACAAAACTATCGAAATCCATCGAGTTTTCCTGCTCATGGACTGAGCGGATCGTCTTTTTTTTTCCTTTTTCTTTTTCGGTTGGGGTTTCAGCAGATCTCGATCTCCGCCGAGATGGATCAGCAGCGGACTCCCAGCACGGATCCGTCGGCGGCGGAGACCGCGACGCGGCATCCGGCGGTGGCCTGGACGTGGTGCGTGAAGAAGCGCAGCACGCGGACCCGGCCCTTCACCCGCATCCTGGAGTCGACCTCGATCGCGGTGACGGCCCCGGGAGGGGGAGGCGGCGGCGGCGCGGCGGAGGGCAGCGGGAGGGCGTCGACGGCGAAGGAGGCGGCGACGTGCTGCGTGCGACCGCCGGCGATCTGCCCCGCGGGAATGAACGCGAACCCCACCTGCATGCCGGCGTAGGCGAGCTGGAGGGTGCTGTCGTAGTGGGAGAAGGCGGCGCGGTTGGGGTTGCGGACGGAGGCGTACTGGTTGAACGTGAAGCGTAGGGTGCCGTTGGCGACGGCGAAGCCGGGGAACTGGACGGCGGAGACCTGGATCTCGGGTTCGCGGGGGCGGAAGAGGACGAAGAGGGCCACCGCGGCGGCGGCGGAGACGAGGAAGAGGAACGCCGTCGCCAGGAGGCAGGAGGCGAGGTTGGTCCCGCCTCCGCCGCCGCCGTCGCGAAGCTGGCGGTGGTGAGGCGGGGGCGAAGTGGCCATGGCGGAAGCCGAATTGGGGTTTTGCCTTGGATTTCTCCCAAATTGTGGTAGGGTTTTGTCCTTTGTGTTGTCTCTCATTTAAAAGCTAATAAATCAAAATTAAATTGATTTGTGTAGAGGAAGAGAGTGGGGAAGAGACAACTTTTGTATGATTACTGCTTTCACCTAATGCATTTCTCAAAGCTGTACTATCAGTTCTATTCAACTCAAACTTTAATATTTTTTCACATATTTTTTCTTAATCCTTAGAAGACAAAAGCAGGGTTTATAATTAACACATGGATTAGGTTAGGTTCCATATGACAATGGATTCCAAGTAAAAGTATTTGGTTAAAATTTAATTTAATTTGAATAAATTAACAAATTTTGATATCCTATACAATAGTCATGGCTTCCTATCTTCTCTATAGTCGCAGCTGCGATCCTTCTCATTGAGAGCTAGATCAACACAAACATGTACATCTTTTCAGTGAGAGATAGATCAACGCGAACATGTGCCAGAACAATGTTGTATGACACAAAGGAATGAGGTTGCTAGTCCGCTTTGCTCCTTCGATACTCACAATCCTAGCCACGGTCAGGGCATCCCCTTTTGCTAGCTGGTTAGACACGACCAGGTTGAACACCTTTTGTCCTAAAAGAACACTGCAGCTCTTTTGCTTTCTTCTTTAGGAGACACGTAGCTACCATCTTGGAGCACCCGTGGGGTCGGTCGTCTTTAGAGCTAGTGGAGGCAAAGCCAGACAGCACTTGAACTCAGGGCACCGGATGAAGGCATCAATGTGACAAGTTAGATATGTTTTTCATAATCTGATATTCAATGATGCATCATCCGCTAAAAAAACGAAGATTTTTTTAAAATAGGTTTGAGTTTGACCATTCACACCTCGGAGAACAACAAATACAATCGCAACATGATTTCCTCAAACAGACATCACTCTTGCAAGTTCAAAACATTAACATGCTCTGTATGCAAAACATGAGTGGTATTTTTCACAACTAAGAACCCTAACAAATAGAACCCTTGGAAACAAAACTGCATGTCATCCATCCTCTTGAACTTCCAACCCACACACCGCTGTTTCAAGTTCCATAATATAAAATGACCTTCGAGACAATGCAACATGCTTTAAAACAGGTACCAAAACCCAATTGTGCAGCTTAATCCGTCACAACTATGTAATCCTGGAAGTTGGCAGAAGTGCATTTGTACAATGTATCCTCTGAGAATAACTATGGCACGTCACCTCCAGTTCGTTCAGTTTCTGCGAAGAAATAAGAGAGCATTCAGCAAATGAGACCAACTAGACATGGGAAGATGCGCATTTTTGTGCGCTAAAAATTGTCATGTGATCAACATTGTAAGCTAGTCAAATAAATAAACTTCTGCCAACATAATGAATAGAGCAAATGAGTTAATTTGAAGCACTTAATTTAGCAAATGAGTTTTCCCTAGTAAAGGAACAAAGTAACACCAATTCTCTAAATATAAGATTCTCATTGGCTATTCTGGAAGAATTTTTAGCCCCCGACCCCAGAAAAGGAAGCAAATAAGTTAGAAAACATGCTCAAAAAAATTACATAAATTAGATATCCAAACTGAGGTATAAAATGGATGACATGAAGAGCAAATGGTAGTGATTTATCAATAAGAACGACATAAGAAAATTTTGACTCATGAAGTTTTGATAAATGAGATTTTCCTTGATAGCATAGCAAGAAATACATAGAGCAGACTTCAGAAAGTGCAGATCATTATGGATTCTTTTTTTGCTGTCTATAAGAACAGCATAATTGATTCTGGCGGGACAGTTATTAAAGTCTGTAATGGGCTATGAATGAATCAAGAATATCAATTCTGACAGAAGTGATATCCCTCTAAATCCTATAGCTATTCCATTTATCAATCCCAAAAATCACTTATTATGTCAGGATATTTATAAAACTATTTCAACTTGGTTTCAATTTTAGTTCTACTTCCATCCACATAGGGGATTGACCTGTTAGAATAATGGGTTACATCCAGGTACCTAATGACTTGAGATAGCAAGTCAGTGGCAACTTATAAAATGAAACTTTGAGAAATGAGAAAATAACCCAAGAATCAAGATTTTTTAGTGTTTATTTATATGAATGGAAATACTATACAATGCTGTTTAAATTATATAGGAATCAAGTCCATGAATCAAACGGTGAAACTTTAGGAAAGGAGTTACTACAAGGAGAATAATAAAGGAGACCAACATTTCTGAAAATAAATATGGTCTTGGAGAGAAATCAATCAAAAAAGCTATTTATTTATAAAGACAGCTAATTTAAAAAAATAAAGAAAAGAAGGATTTACAAATGTTTTTTTTAACATAGAAAATTTGTGATAATGTCCATAGATAATTATTGTGGTGCTTTTAGAGGGACAGATTGGTGTGATAAAAAATATATAATGAATGTGAAAAATGATTTATAGCCTTTAGTCTTACATTAAGAAACAAAATAAAGATAGAATTTGGAAAATTTGCATAATTTTTATGAGTGTGGCACAACCAACGATACATTATAGATCAAAATGATAGACAATTAGGAAGCAATATAAAATGCAACAAAGATGAGAATGTGAAGATGGCTATCTAGTATTATTAGAAATAATCAAATGAAAATACTACAATGTGGAGAACACGTAAGTGTAGCTTCAAGAGATGATTCAATGAGAAAAAGAAAGATATGTTGAGATGGTATGGACCTATTCAAGAGGATCAATGATTGTGTAATTAGAATTGTTGAATCAATTAGAGTGAAAGGTGTAATGGTGGAATCAATGTAATTAAAAAGGTTGCAATTGATCTGAATATTGCTAGTAAGATAACCTTATATAGAGTACAATGAGGAATAGGATTTATATAGGTGGCTCCAAATATTTGGGACAAACAAAAATTGAACTACTAAGATTACCTCAATTAACTAACTAGGAGTATAGATGAGCACATTAAACTCCTGATCTGGCACCAAGGAAGATTCATTTTTCTATAACTTAAATCAATCCAAAAATTTAAAACGTTTCAAGAGAGAATATAGTGTCCACGATATAAAGAAACAACACTTGAGGAAACCTATACACAAATAAATTAAAAACCACAACAAAACTTCTTACCTAAGCAATTATACAATTGTAGGTGGCACAAAGCTGGAGTAATGCAGTTTGATTAGCTGTATCAACATATGTCTGAATCACTGGCCCATACCTACCAGGAGAACTGGACGACAGTCTTGATACTGATGTCACAAAAAACTCCTTTGGATCCCTTATTTCCTTAAGAGGGTCTGATTCTTTCTTTCCACCATAATGAAGACGAGCAAAGGTTGCTGAGTAACCCACAGTTTCAGGAAGATCTGGCTCACCATTTTCTAGTTCCACGTATTGGTCTGGTTGAGCCAGCAAAGAGATGATACTATTGAGCATTCTGCCCCATAATTCACTGTATTTATCATCTGAAAGGATTGAAGACTCGCAGATCAGCCTTGTTGCAGCCACCAAAGCCAGCTTCCTTTCAGTGGCTCCTGAAATGAGCTTGAGATTAGGAATCCAAAACGTCTGAAGAATATTCAGGAATAACCCATTTTGAAGAGTATCTATGGACTCCACAAGCACACTGGGGCCATGCTTAACCAAAAACAATGACATAAATACCACAAAAGAATTCACAAACTTAGCTACACGCCTGCTCTGTAGGCGGATGAAAATCGGACTCCATATATTTGTAAGGTAAGGCGCTATAATTTCACAAGGAAGATTTTCCACCACAGCGTTGAGGACATAAAATCCCAGTTCTTCAGTCTTAGAGGCTGAAAGCAACCCAGTAGACTTCGATATGACCTGTTCCAATCTCCCTTCAGTCTTGAGCACATTGGGAATCTTCTGCAGATATGCCTGGAGTAGTTGAACTAATGCAGGGACGTTTTCTGATCTCTTCCATGAATCATCAGAGAGAAGCATCTTGAATATCAGCATATAAGGTTCAGAAAGAGGTGGCTTACTCACATCAACAAGTTGGGAAAATATTTGGAAAGCATATGGCCAGAACTCAGCCACATCTTCAGCTAAAATTTTCTGGAGGATCGGGAACAAATGTATCTCAAATACTTGGATAAGTAACTCGTCATTCTCACCGGATCTTCCAATCAGGGCAGCAATAGACTCGAATAGGTAGTGGTTGAAGGTTGGGCTCCTTGGATTATTGCATACCACTGTCAGTACATAAGCCAAGCGATCAACACAATGTTCAGCAACCTTACTACTTATATTGCAAAGGCCAATTACTCTCATGATGCACTTCATGATATATGAATTTTCCTGTGACTCGGGCAACTGCAAAGCACTGAAGAGATTGGTCATCAACTGGAGCAGGAAAGGATTGACATCTGAAGCACTATATCGAGGAGTCAGACTGACTACATTTGAACCAGATAATGTTACTTTGTCCTTCACCATTAACAGCTTCTCAATGCAATTTGCTGCGTATGAATGGACTACATTTGATTCGGCCACAAGAAACCTCGCCAAATGGGGGAAAAGCGCAAGGACTGCTGGCTTAGGTATCTGCACACGGAAAACCGTGAAGAACTTCAAAGCACCAGCTTTCAGCATTGGAGAACCATTTATATCTTGTTCTTGTAGCTCAGGAACAATGACTGATGAGAAGAAGCTCTCTACATCCACAAGGTACCCAGCACTGCTGCCCACCTTTGGAGCAAGTGCAACCACAAGATAGATTGCATTGTCCTTCTCCTTCCAGTTTTCCATCGGGTTGGCTGCATATAGTTTCAGCATCTCCTGTATCTGCATTGACACTAATGTTGTAACTTGTTCTCTGTAATTCAAGGCTATACCCTTCAGAAGCTCACAAGCGATCCGCCTCCTAGTATCAATATCGCTGCCTTCAATATCCCTCCTAATATATTCAATGTAATTCATATCAAACAGCTCTTCGTCCTCATCTCGAAGCCGGATGTTAGGGAAGACGATGCTTGAGCATATACCTTGGAGAAAATTAGGGCTACCAAAGAGTGAATGGTGAACGCTAGTGCTGACCGTCGTCAGGAACTTGATGGCTGTGACAGTAAGCTGATCACGGGTAGGGGAAGAACCTGGAGTCATCAATAGCTGACACACGGTTAAAGCAAATTTTTCAAGGTAGATCTTGAACTCCTCCTCATTTTTCTCCATGTAAAGCTGAAGGTTCTCACAAATAGAAGCTCTGAGGGCATCTAATGCTCCCTCAGCCTCAACAGCTGGTGAGTAAGAAGTACCGAGGTAAGCGAGGAATTCGCTCATCCACTCGTTCATGTGCTCCTCGAAGAACTCAGGTAGCTCAACAGAATTGAGGGAGTGGAAGATTTCGGAGCAGAGGCGTTGTGACTCAAAAAGTGGGCGGAGGGTCTCAGGAGGGCCCGTGACATTTGAGGAAATAAGCCGGGAGGTCTTGAGGAAGATCTCTAGCAGAGGAGCAGCAAATCCGTCGAGGCAGTACTTGAGGTCGAGCCGAAGGGCGTTGTCATCGAAAGAGCTGCGGAATTTGGAAAAGAGGGAAGTTGCGGCTCCGAGTAGGCCGTTGACAGAGTGATAGTCATCGGCAACCGCGGCTTTGCGGAGGGAATCGACGAGCTCTGGAAGTAAGGAAGGCCAGGACTTGGGGAAGTCGTGGGAACTGACGGCGGCGAGGGCTTCGGAGAGCTGTGGCTGGACGCGAGGCGGGGCGTTGAGCATCAAGGCGACGATGTGCGCCTTGATCTGCTCCTTCTCGGGGGCGGATATTGCGTAAGCCGCATCGTCGGCTGAGGGGGCCCAGTGGGAGCGAAGGTGGTTCTTGAAATGAACGGCGGCGGCGAGGCGAATTTGATCCTCGACGGCGGGAGCGGCGACGAGCTGAAGAAGGGCGGTGGCGAATCCTGGCCGCTTCGCGGAGTCGGAGAGGGAAGCCTCGGCGGCACGGCGAGGCTGGGGTTCCGGCGAAAGCGATTGCAGGAACCACGTCGCTAGGGTTTCGGGGCGGATGTCCATCGGAGAAAGAGAGTGCCAAAAAAAGCGAATAAAATATTTAATAATCTCGATGCGAATTTGAAACGGGGACAAGGATTGATGAGCCTTTTATAGGGGACGGGGAGGAGGGTCTACAGACGGGCTTCGACGCACAGAATGCTCAGAAACCTAGATCGAACGGCTCCTATCTCCCTTACCTAGAAACATAACAAATAGGTTAACCCAACCCAATCCAACCTAACCTACCCTCAGCTCCATGGCTAAGAGATCTCATACGGGTGGGACCACTTATCGTCTAGCCCGGCATGGCATACATTGGGCTGTGAATGTTTTTTATCGAATTGTGAATGAAAATTTTGATAGATAGATTATGTTAAGCATAGCATGTGATCTAGTCAAGAGATTCGTAGATGAAGCACATCCAACGATGCCTAACTCATGGTTTCAAACTCACAAGGAATTATCAAGACTCACAAGGAATTATCTTGATGAGTATGGCAATGGATAAAATTTTATTATTATCTATACTCATATTCATCCTTATATTTATTGGATATTTAACTTTTATACTCATCCCTGTATCTATCAGAGTTTTAGTATTCATATCTTACCTATCATCTTATTACTCTCTACTATTCTCATTTTTTTTAAAAAAAAAAATCAATGTACTTATGAGCTCTTCCTCGTCTCGCACTCCTTCGGTCGAGTGAATATTTTCCGTGGAAAATAATATGTGATACGTGTTGATAACTGGATAAAGAGACAAACTAAGTCTTTTTTTTTAAACGAAAAGTGGACTAAAATTTTTTCTTTTCCAATATCTAAAATATCATATCCGAATACTCATTTATTATAATCGGATATAAAACTTTCCTTCATATCCTCTTCTATTCAGGTCGAATGTCAGATTACCCATTAGATTCGGATGAAGTTACCATCCATATTGGTGAGGTCTTTCCTCCGATGCCTAAGTCATGGGTGCTTCAAGGGAAAAAAAAAACAAAAATATAGAGGATGAACAAAATTTAAAATTTGTGTAAACATACCTCCTATTAAATAATAATATGAAAGAATCTATCATTTCATATTATAATATGAAAGAATCTATCGTTTCATAGTTATTACTGACAACGTCTTTTATGATATTAATATTCTCCTTTTATAACGGTCGTCACCCCGTTATTATGTTTTCTTCTAACAATGGTCACCCAAAAATTCCACCCATTATTTCCTTCCTTTAAACCTATACATTTTTTTTCCAAAGTATTGTTCATCGCTACGTTAACCTCCGGGACAAGACTCTCTAACCCGGCAAACAAATCCCTGGTAATCACGGATTATTATGGAGTACCAAAATGAGGTGAAAGGGGCTCTAGGGAAGGGTTTAAGTGTCGTTCATGCATTTTGAGAAAAACAATGCTCACCAACCAAAATTAAAGTGAATTAGTGTGTTTAACTTTGAATGAATCCAATAAATATGATAAAATAAGACTAAATCAATAGGTTAATAAGTTAATTGAGACGTTTGACAAATTAAAATCCAATAATCTACTTTTTGACTTGTTTTTTTTCACTGCAGACATTTTTATTTTGATTTATATTTTTTAAACCCTGAAACCAGATTTTATTCACAATTCTATTTTTATAACCTGATTTTTTTTTACATTTTAATTTAATATCATCCGTAATATAACTAGTCAACCCTAAAATATAACTTTTATAGCACAAATATTATAATTTAATTAACATTTAACAGCAATTACAATTTAGTTTAATAATTATTATTAAGTAAATATCTAACGTGAAGAAGATCACTTTTATACACTTTTACAAGGAAAACACTTTCACATTGATCATGTGAAAAGAGATACTAAATAATTATCTAAATTATTTAAAAGAATATAATATGAAAATATCGCCTAGGTGAAAGTTAAAAATAATAATAATTTTTTTCTTTCATTTAACTTTAAAATTAGACCTGAAGTAGTTTTACAAATTAAATCTAAAAATGAAATTTTGACTTGGTTTTTAATTTTTATAAAAAAAACTATAAAATCAAATTTTATTCTAATTTGTACATTTTTACAAAAGAGTCATCGGACATGCGCATGGAAAAATCACGGGCTTTTTTACGCCCTAAGGCTTTTAGTATAATATAGAAACTAATCATCTTTAGCTTCTCCTTCTTCTTTGTTTTTTTTTTCTTATTCACTTTAGTTTTCTCGGTCCTCATTTTATTCCTTTCTTCCCTATCTGGCGGGATAGTGATTAACATGCAGATCGGTAAGAAGAGGAAATTGGGAAGAAAATAAAAAGAGAAAATCACGAGAACAAAGAAAAATCTAAAATTAGAAACTTTATTATCAATAGATGTTTATATAAGTTTTATACCCTAAGAATAAAAAGAAAATAAGTCCTAATATACCTACCTCAATTTCTATTTTATAAAAAAAAAAATCTTATCAAAAAATAAAATATTCATAACAGAAGAAAATTATCAAAATAAAACGGTAACATTTGACAACCCATGATCCATAAATACCAAAAATATAAAAAATACCCTAATTATAATTTTAAAAAATAGTAAAAGATCTTTGGATTATCTAAAAAGGGCTTAAATGATTATTTTTTACCTAGAAAATTGTTGATTATGAGTTTCCCGGTAAAAATTATAGATTTTCTAATCTTGCACACATAAGCACTGACATAGTATGATTCCGAGTCTTGAGTCAAAAGCTATACCCTTCGGAAGATTGGATCCTCCTATGTTAGTCCTACATCAGTCGTCTCGGGCTGAAAATAACTCATCTTTGAATTTGTAATAGTATCATCAGTATCCACAAAGTAAGAAGTCAAGTGTTTCATATTGAAGACATCAAAAGTCTTCAAATGATTAGGAAGGTGTAACCTGTAGGTATTATCGTTGATCTTCTGTGGTATCTCACACAGTTCAATCTTCCAATCCTTCAACTTTTTACACTCGCCAAGAAGAAAACGATCACGAATTATATAGCCCAAAAAAAATCATCGACCTCAAAAAGTACCTAACAATAATGACTATAACCCGAGTGTTGTAATTGGTATTACTATAAGAATTGTCAGTTTCACTAGCTTATGAATGATTCGAAGATGCTCTACAATCTTATCGGCTTTAGGATTGAATCATCCTACATGAAGAATAGGGGCTAAGTCCAAAACTCCGGATGGATTTCGTCTATAGACAAACTCATAAGAATTCAATCCTATGAGACATTTCAAAAGGTTGCCCAGACTTTGAGGTAACGCCTATGACTATAACCCGAGTGTTGTAATTGGTATTGTTTCTTGATCTGTTGTAGAGAAACTCTGCTTGAGATAACCCCAAGTCTCATTGTTTCGGCTTAATTCCTGTGAGACATTTCAAAAAGTTGGCCAGACTTTGATTCACCACCTCGATTTGTCCATCCATCTGAAGGTGATAAGCACTATAAAAGTTCAATAGTGCACTTAATTTTCTCCATAAGTTCTTTCAAAAATGACTGATAAATTTGGGATCTCGATCTAAAGTTATGAACCAAGGAACGTCATATAAACATACGATCTCCCTGAAGTAAAGATGGTCAATCCAGACATCCTCCATAGTCTTCCTGCAAGCTATGAAATGTGTCGTCTTTGAAAATCTATCAACCACAACTAGAACTAAAGCTAAGGTTCCTTGGATATAGGGTAATCCCAATATAAAATTCATACTGACATCAATCTAAAGAGCTTCAAGAACCCCTTTAGACTACATTGGTGAGAACCCCTTTAGACTGTTCGCATGGAAAATATCGATCTACAAAGTGAGCACATCACTGGTCAACTTGGGCTAATAAAAATCGACAGAGATAAGGGTCAACATCTTATAACATCTAAAGTACCTTTCATTATAAAGCTCACTCATGATCTACTATCTTAAATAGCAATCTAGAACATACAACTACAACCCATGAAATAAATATCATTATACAAAATAAAATTATATATCTCCTAGAATATCATAATGAATGAAGGATCAGTTGCATACATATCTACGAAAAGCTCAAAGCCTACAACTTTGGTCCTCATGGTAATAAGTAATGAAGAGTGATGACTCAAAGCATAAAGCATATGTGACACGGTTCAGACTCCTAGATTGGTGTCTTAGCATAAAAGTGACCTCTTACAAATAAGTCATCCACTTCGCATGTCATCTACTCAACTTGTGTTGACCATTAATGTACTTCAATGCTTCATGATCAGTAAAAAGGATAAACTCCTTCTGTACTAGATAGTGACATCAATCCTTCAAGGACTAAACAATGATATAGAACTTTAAGTCATAGATAGAATAATTCCTCTTGGATTCAGGCAACTTCTCATTGAAGAAAGTAACTGGATGCCTAGACTGACTCAGAACACCTCTTCTACTAATGTCGGATGCATCACAGTTGACCTCGAACACTTGGTCAAAATCAGAAAGTGCTAGAACTGGTGCCTTGGTCATCTTCTGCTTGACAATTGAAAACTAGCCTCTTCTTTTTCAAGCCACTTGAAATCTCATCCATTGAGACACTCGATTATGAGAGTAAACAGAATGCTGAATGTTTTGATGAACTGACCGTAGAAAGATGTCAAGCCATAAAAACTCCTGACATTGTGCAAAGTCCTCGGCTAAGGCCTCTCCAAGACTGTGTTTATCTTTACTTGATTTGCATGTACACCATCAGTAAACATAATAAAGCCAAGGATAATTATTGATGTAGTAAAAAAAGAATACTTTTCATGTTGACAAATAAGTACTCTCTCTTCAGTTTTTCAAAAACAACATAGAGGTGATCGCAATGTGATGCACATGTCAGGCTGTAGATGAGAATGTCAACAAACTAAATCACCATAAACATCCCCATGAAAGGCCGCAGGATCAGATGTATAAATCTCATGAAGGTGTTGAGCTCATTGGACAATCCAAAAAGTATGATCATCTACTCATATAGCTCATGTTGTGTCTTGAATGCAGTCTTCCATTCATCTCCAAGCCTTATTCTAATATGATAGCATCTACTTTTAAGGTCAATTTTCTAGAAGACCTTAGAACCATATAGTTGATCCAACATGTCGTCCAAACAAGGAATTTGAAACCTATATTTCATTGTAATCTTGTTGATTGATCGACTATCAACACAGATACGCCATGAGTCATCCTTTTTTGACACTAGTAGGGCAAGACTACACATGGGCCCATGCTTTCATGGATATAGTCCTTCTCTAGTTATTTCATCATCTACCGTTGTAATTCTTCCGCCCCCTTGGGACTGAGATGACATATTGGTCTATTAGGTAAACTAGACCTTAGAATAAGGTCAATTTGATGAAGGATATCCCCCATAGGTTATTGTCACGGGTATAATTGTCCTCCAAAGTGGACGGTACCCCTAGTGACAATATATAAAATAACTGATATCAAACCAATAAAAACCAACACAAGCATCGATGCAATATAAAATCACAACTCATAATAACATATGCGAATATGTATGCATGCACAGGTGAACATATCAAATTAATCAAAAACATAACTAACAACATAAACATTTGACACAAAGAGAAAACACAAACTACAAGCAGCGAAAAGTAAAGTAGAACTCGTATAGAAATCCAAACTCGGAAATCCAAACTTGAGTGAGACTGGCAGCTAGGATCTCTGAGCGACACACATTCTCTATCTGCTAACCTGAATGATCAAAGAAGAACAATGGGTAGTGAGTATATAATAAAAATATACTCAGTGGATAGAAAAATATAGAGCATGAATAGAATACTGACATGAGATCAAAGATACAGTGTAAGGTAAAATACTTACTAACCAACATAGGTGTTTCAACATAATCACCAGCTAATCAAAAGTCAAATCAATGACATAACATTTCA
>JBBMJZ010413106.1:18869021-18883563 GCA_037833815.1 Zingiber zerumbet | reverse complement strand
GGGTATATTACAGGTTATAGCCTAGAAAAATGATCCACTGACATCGGCTCATCAAACTCCGCTAGCAACTACTATTCTTTGGCTAGTATCTCAGCCCATGTCTAAGGCATCACTCTAGCATGGCAGCAAAGCATAGACAATGCCTCTCTACTCTATCTCATCTAAGAACCTGGATATAAAAAGTAGATTAGTAGTTTGACTTCTAGAATTATAGTGGTTTCTTCTTACCGCGGCCGACACAATTTTCTTTATCTTGATGTAAAGGATGTAAGTATTCATCTGTCCATCGTGGATGATGCTATAATCATACTGCCAAGGTCATTCTAATAGTACATGACATGCATCTATGACCACTATATCACCCAAGCACTATCAAAGTATTTGCTACCAATTGAAAATTGTACAAGGCATTGTCTGTTTACCGTTACCTCACCTTCTTTGTTCAGCCACAACAACTTATATGGCTTAAGATGATGGTTTATCTTCAGTTGTATTTTTTTGACAACCTTCTCAAATACTATGTTCTCACAACTACCGCGGTTATAATCATCTTGCAAACTTTATTTATGATGGTACAAGTGGTGCAAAAGATATTGGTTATCAACCATTCATCCCCTGAATCACCTTTGGGAGTGAACAAATTCTTACGAATGACTAAGTCTCATGATCATCACTGTAAAGCATGCCATTTTTTTCAAACACTGATTCGCCAATTGTTGTTGTCTCTTTTTTTACATCTTCTTTGATCAATAAATTTTTGCATTTCAGATCAGCAGGAGCAGGTTTCCTGCTTGGTTCTCCCTATGTCCTTGTTCACCACATTGATAACATCTGATAGGGACCTTAAAATTAACTTGTGGTGGGCGCTACTGTTATGGACGAAAATCTTAAGGGTGAACTGGCCAACTATTTTGGTTACCTCTACTCACTAGTTTCCAATTCTGTTGCTTTTCAATCGTAGTGCACATTGGTAGGCCTCTGAAATTGTTAACAACGAATGAAGGTTGAGAATATTTTGCAAGGTCAAGCGTAACACCCCTAAGTATTGTGACACCATTTGCTACTCCGTCTAAGACAAGTCATTTTGGGCAACCAACTAGAAGAACTCATCTGTATATTCGTCGACTAATCTCACGCCCTATCTCAACAAGTGAAGTCGTTGAAATAAAGTTTCGGTTTAGGATCTCATATTCTTCTTCATCTTCTCCAAGTCAATTATTTGGGATTTGTCTTGTCTATCTCATGAGTGTTGCATGTATTCTCATCTATCGATGCTCGCCCCTTGAGTCTGATGACAATCAATATAATTCACTTTCTTTTGATCCAAACTTGCTTATAATCGAAGATTCGCTCTAATTCATTGATTCAATCAACAAAGCCTTCCGCTTACAATGTACTAGAAAATTTGGACAGTTCAACCAGAAAATCGGTCTCCATAGGGCTCCTCTCAACCATGGTGCTCTTGGTATATAGTTCGTTGGTAATAAGAGTTCTCGAAAGTAGACTCAAATCGACGATCTAAGATTTCATGATCTTCATGCATTCACACCTCTTCTATTAGGTGCTGGGTTAAATCTGCAACTTGCCTATGTAAATACTCATTTGTCAACTCATGAACACCATGATCACGTTGCCCAACTTTCTCAATCAGAATATACCTGTTGTTGCAACCAGGACCACGACCATGATGACCTTCTATTAGATCTGACACTCGGCTTCTTTAATTAAAATTTACTTGCTCTAATACCAATTATCCTACGGGCTAATGAAAATGTCGAATTAAGGAGAATGCAAAAGAGAAATGACCAAGAACAAAGAGAAATACGGGGGAAAAAAATTTATTATCAATAGAGGATGATTTCTCAAATATCTAAAGAGATGCTTATACACACTCTAGACCCTAAGACTCAAAAAAAAATTAAATAAGTCCTAATATATAGATCTTAATTCCTAACTTGTATAGGAAGAAAAAAAACCTTATCAGAAAAGGAAAAATTCATAATAAAAGGAAATTAACAAAACAGGACGCTAACATAGATACTCCATGACCTATAAATATCAGAAATATCAAAAATACCCTAAATATCATAAAAATAAAAATTATTAAAAAAAAGTAAAAAATCTTTGGATCCTCCAAAAAGGACCTAAACGGTTGATTTTGGCCCAAACTTAGTGATTACATATTCCCTTATAAAATTTTATATCATCGAAACGATTGAGTCCTCTCATATTAACACCGAATCATCTGCCAATGGATTTAGTTCTCTCTTAAATCCCATCGTGCCCATTCTCCTCTTTCCTTAGCTAAAAGGAAGTGGAAGGGCTTTGAGGGAAGGGTTCAAGTGTGGTTTGTGCAACTTAGAGACAGAGACAAGGAGAGCTCGAGAATAAAAATCAAAATGGATCAGTGTTTTTAACTTCGAATGAATCCAATAAATCTGATAAAATCAGACAAAATCAATAGTAGTGACTAATCGGTTCAAAACCAAATGAATCTAACCAATCAAAACTGATTATATTATTTTAATTAGCAATATCAACTAAATTTTATTATTAAAATTGAATAAATCGAATCAATATAAAAATAATTAATTCTATTGATTACCGAATTAAATGACCAAGTTAATAATATTATCAATCGACTAATAATATTATCAATCGATTGATAACAACATCAATCGAATGATATTTGATAATTGAATCATCGTTCAGGTAGTTCCTATTCAATTTAAGTACGATGGCCTATAATATAGTAATCTAAGTAATGAATTTTTTAGGTTTAATCAATTTATGAATTTTAAAATCAAAATCAATCAAATACAAGAAAAAATCTACATTTTATTAAAAAAAGAGAGAGTTAATTTTATGAATTAACTGAACCGAAATTTTGAATTTGATAAATTCAATTATTTAATTTGATTTAACTGATCATTTATTTTCTTTTACACAAAGTTTTAAATTTTTTATTTATATTTTTTAAAATTCTGAAAACTAACTTTATTCTAGATTTTATTTTTTATAACAGAACCTGTTTTTATTTTTATTTTTATTTGACATGATCAATAATTTAACTCGTCGACCGCGTATATAATTTTATAACACATTTATTATAATTTAATTAACATTTAATAGCACTTTAAATTTTATGATATACAATTTTTTTAGACACAAGTATCTCAAACCAATTAATTCTAATATAATAAAAAATTTTCATTAGCCATCAAATAATCAAAAACACTAATAGAGATTCACAACTGCTACTCAAATTTTAAATCTCTAAATTATTTATGGAAGGACTTAATATTGCACCCTTACCTAAAAGGCTTTTATCTAGTGCAAAAAGATTAAATAATTATCTAAATTATTTAAAAGAATATAATATAAAAATATCTCATAGGTAAAAGTTAATAACAATAATAATAATAATAATAAGTTTATCTCTCATTCAACTTTAAAATTACATAAATTAAATTCAAAAATAAAAGTTTGACTAGGGTTTTTAATTTTTTTACAACTATAAAATAAGATTTTATTATAATTTTAAAATTTTTTTATAAGGGTGGAGTCAGCTGGAAGATAAATAATATATAAACTATTTTTTTCCTTATTAACTAGAGTACAAAAAAAACAAAATTGATTAGCGTTTTTAACTTTGTACGAATCCAATAAACCAAATCGCATGAATAATCAATCAAAATCAAACCAATCGAATCCAATAAATAAAAATTGATTAAATTATTTTTTTACTATAGACAAATCAAATCGATCAATCCTTATCATTAAAATTGAATAAATTAAATCAATATAAAATCAATTAATTGATTACCGTCAATTGATGATATTGATTAATATTGTATAGTTAAATTTTCAATTTAAGTCGTGTAATTTCTATTTGATTCAGATATATTTATAATATAATAGTCGACTGATAAAATTTTGATTTAATTGATTTATCAATTTTAAATAAATAAAAAATATTTTATTAAAAAATTGATTAATTCAATTTAATCGTTTTTTGCCACCTCTACGAATCAATGTGTTAATAAATTTATTAGTAAAACCTTGTTTTTTTTATGTAAACAGAGATTTTAATTTTTAATTTATATTTTTTAAAATCCTGAAAACTAAACTTCATTCCTTATAAGCTGAAACCTGATTTTTTTTTCCTTTTAATTTTACGTCATCCGTAATATAACTTGTTAATCTCCATAAATATAACTTTTAACACACATATTATAATTTAATTAACATTTACAATTTAGTTTAATAATTATTAAGTAAATATCCAACGTGAAAAGATCATCTTTATACAAATTTTACGTGGTATTCTGACTAACTCTTTCACATTAATCATGTGAAAAAAAAAAGACTAAATAATTATATAAATTATTTAAAAGAATATAATATGAAAATGATCACGTAAAAGTTAAAAATAATAATAATATTTTTTCCTTTTATTTAACTTTAAAATTAGACTAATTGAATGCGTTGATGGAGTCGGTTTATAAATTAAATCTAAAAAAAATTGACTTGGTTTTAAACTTTTAATTTATTTTTTTTAAACGCTAAAATTAGATTTTATTTTAATTTTAAAAATTTTATAAAAGCTGAGTCAGCGAATCGAACATTGAGAAAATCACGGGCCTCCCTTTATATAAACTAATTATCTTTAGCCTTTTCCTTATTCGCTTTAGTTTTCCCCCTCCTCCTCTCTTTATTCCTTACGTCTCTTCCCTCCCATCGCCTCTTGCTCCGCCCGACCGCCCATGGAATTGCTGCGCGCTCGACCCTCTCCCCAGGCCGCAGCCAGCTTGAGGCCGTCGTATCGGCACCGGTTCCTCTCCGTCGGACCGCTTCGTCGGAGCATAGCGTTGCGGTGTAAAAGAGAGGACCAGGACTGGCCGACCCTGGCTTCCGGGAAACCGGCGGAGGCTGGGAATGGCCCGCTGATGGCTCTTCCTAGCGCTCGGGTTGAACTCAATGGTGAGTTCCTTCTTTTTTTAAAAAAAATCTCTTTTTGAGTTCGTCGACGATGAGTTACTTCGGCGTAGTACTCTGCTGGAGGAGTCGCCGTGGATCAAATTAGGTTTTGCTTCTGTTAGTTCGTAGTACGGATCTATATTGCATTAGGAACGATTAAATCCTGTGTCTTTTCGAAGTACCTTCTGAATGTTTAAAACCTTCGATTTGCCCCCGTCCGCCGTTAACAGTGACGGCGGTGTCGAAGGCGGAGGCCTTTGCGGCGAACGCGCCGGCGTTATTACTGCTCTCCTTCAAAATTTCCATCTGTGTAAACGAAGATTTTCTAAATTCGGGGGTACCGAGATAAATTTTGAGGTGTGTTTTGAAAAAAAAAAATCATAAATATTTATAATATTTTTAAAACAGACTCACGGTGGCTGATCGCTTGATCCAAGCAATCCAGTGGGGGCAATTCCATTGGGGTCGCAAAATGAATAGAAGATTTTAAAGGTTTACATCCCGATGAAAATTCAACGAACCCACTGGCCCATGCTACTTTCGGCCTCCAAATTCATTCTTTAATGAACCGTCAGTACTGCCCATATAGTTTCCTTGGTTTGTGTTAACTTGTAATTGCAATCGTTATCCTTTTTCTTGGTTATGTTCTTTTACTCTTATCAACTGGTGGCGAATCCTATCTTTTTTTTGGTTTTGACATATTTGATTTCTATGATAACTACAAAACATTAAATTTTTTGAGAATACTGATACATGCTAAAGATTGTGCAAAAAAGATGATATTATAGTTGGTCGTACAATTTGTGTGGCGCATGTTGATTAGATTTTGTAGATGGGTCATTTTGTGTGGCGCATGTTTACCATCAGCTGGTCATTATTTGTAGAGGAATAAACAACAAAGTCAATGCCTTGCTTTTCTGATTTATGTTTTAGCTTCAAATGAAACATTATCTACAATAAACTTCAATTTGCTGCATATTATTTTTTAAGCTATTTTTATTACTTGTTCCTTTCATTGTTATCATTATTATCATTATTATTATTTCGTGTGTATGCATGCATACATCCGTATTAGTTTCTTAATTGTCATTCTTTCTGATAAGATGTTAATTTAATATATAGGTAATGGAATGGTCTCAGTTTCTGGAATTCTTGATACCATTACTGAAGTTGAAGATTCTAGCCTTTTCTCTAATACCATTGTCAACGAAATTGAGCAAGACAAAGTTTTAGTTTCTGGCAATGTTCTGGATCTTACTGCAGAAGAGAATGAAATTGATGAACAAGAGAAATCCCAGGCTACTATAACTCATAATATTATTTTTGTTAGCTCTGAAGCTGCTCCTTACTCAAAGACAGGAGGATTAGCGGATGTTTGTGGTTCATTACCTATTGCTCTTGCCTCAAGAGGACATCGAGTAATGGTGATCACTCCAAGATACCTAAATGGTGTTTCGGATAAAAACTTTGTTAATGCAACTGATCTCATGGTGCGCATCAAAGTTTCATGCTTTGGAGGAGAGCATGAAATCTCTTTCTTTCATGAATACAGAGAGGGTGTTGATTGGGTATGCGCTTTTAATCTGGATACACGCAACTATATTCTTCCTTTCTTGTATATGCAATGAGATGAATCTTGGTAATTGACTGATGCTTATTGTGAGATGTAAAGTTGTTAATAATCTATCTGCACTGACATGTTTATTCATTTAGATTGGATATTCCTTCAGTAATATGCAATTTTCTAAGGTGTAATCTATCACCATCCTGATTCACCATATTTTAATTTCCGAGACTCTTGCACAAGGAAACTTCTTATTTTGGCATGTTCAAAAGATTCATACATTCTGATTTCAGAGTAGACTGTTTGTTATCAGTGGCATAAAACAATACCTCCTTTTATGGTTATGGTGTTCATTCTGAAATTGCACTTGTTCCATCTTTCTTTTAAGCTCTACCTGTTTGTTTACCATAATTTTTTTAATCAGACTTCAAATATTTGGCTAAGAGAGAAAAAGCAATGCATCTCATTCTGACTGCCAAGTCGCAAACATATGTTCATGCATGCGTGTTTAAATATTACCAAACATATGTCCTTCATCACAGCAACCGTATTTATTCTTAAATAATCTGTCTCATTTGTCTTGTGTAATTAGGTATTTGTTGATCATCCTGCTTATCACAGACCTGGAAATCCGTATGGCGATTCAAGTGGAGCTTTTGGTGACAATCAGGTTTGCCCTAATGAAATTACCAACAAAATATGTGATTATAAGAGTACATTTTCTGCAATCATATGAAAAAGAAATGTTTAATTTTGCAGTTCAGGTTTACAATCTTGTCATATGCAGCTTGTGAGGCTCCATTAGTGCTACCTCTGGGAGGTTATACATATGGAGAGAAAATCCTTTTCGTTATTAATGATTGGCACACATCACTTGTACCAGTGTATGCACCTACAATCCAACACTAATTCTTACAAATATTGTTGATTGTGATTTGTTTATATGATTATATTCTGGAGCAGAATCCTTTTTAAAAACATTTTCTTGGGAGAACACATTTATTTAATGGCCCAGTATTAGCTGATTCTTGCCTATCAAATTCTTCTGCACACTTCTTTAGGATACTCAAAGAACTCAAATTTGAAGGTCAATTTATTATGAGTATAATAATGTCTTAGGAAGTTTCCTTAGACCGACCATAATACATAATCAACTAGCTGTTTAGTGGTTTCCCAATAACAACTAGATTACAACCAGTGACTGCATATTTAGCGATCTTGTTTCCGCAAAGTCTAATCAATGAATGCACATGAAATTATTGACAACCACGAGAAACTTGTCAACCAATCTCAAGGGGCCATGATATTTTACTTGCAGTGATGGTATGCATAAGTTTGATGAAAATATAATTAATAATGGAACTGATTCATGTAGATAATATTGTTACTTGGTAGAGCAAATAGCTGTCGTTAATTTGTCTCCATTGAGTGTAATTCCTGATGATGAATTTACAGTTTGCAGTATGTATATAACCTATCTATTTGTCTTGGAACACACAAAAATATGAATTTTGTAACTGTTAAACTTTGATGTTTTAAGCATAACACCATCTGTTTTCCGGATACTATGAGTTGGCTATATTCCTTGATTTTGAGATGCACTTTTGACTCAAGCATACTACTTGCATTGCTTGAAACTTATGTACAATGTAGATAATCCATTTTGTTCACCAAGCTGTTGAAAAATTTATTGAATAGGACTATCATGGGAAATATGCTGCATATTGTATTAACTAAAAGAAACATTCAAACTATCCTTATCCTTTTAAATGAAAGATGATGATCAACAACTTCATCTTTGTGTCGACGTTACTGCCAAATTTATCATCTTATTTATTTGAGAATTATTAGAAATAATTTCTATGTTGTTTTTTCTATAATTGTTTACATCATTAAAAGGTACTCTCTTTTGATGATTTTTTTTTAATGAATTTAACTTAGTCTTCTGGCTGCAAAATATCGTCCACATGGTGTTTACAAAGATGCTCGCAGCGTACTTGTCATTCATAACCTTGCCCACCAGGTAAATACATGTTATTTAGATGTTATTTCCTGATGTTGGTACTCATATCTACTATTTGGATTCTCATTCTTTTCACATTGCTTTCTATCGGAAGGGTGTAGAACCAGCAATTACATTTAGCAACTTGGCACTGCCTACAGAGTGGTATAGTGCTCTTGAATGGATTTTTCCTACTTGGGCTCGAAAGCATGCGCTTGACAGGGGTGAGGCGGTTAATTTTCTTAAGGGTGCAATTGTTACGTGTGATCGAATAGTCACTGTCAGTCAGGTCCTTTTCTACTCTTAACATCTTTTCCTCTTTCTATAAATCAAGTATTGTATGGTTAAAGGAAGTATATTTCTCTTGCCTGTTATTTTATCTATTTTGTCACTGGTGACAGGGTTACTCTTGGGAAATTACAACTTCAGAAGGCGGGAATGGTTTGAATGAGCTTCTAAGTAACCGAAAATATGTTTTGAATGGTATTCAACTATATAAAATATCTCCATTCTTTTTATAAACATAATCAGATTTTAATAGAACTATAATGGGTGTGAAGGTTCTCATACTTAGTTCTTTGTCCTAGGAATCACAAATGGGATTGACGTCGATGAATGGAATCCTACTTCAGACAAACATATCCCGTTCCATTATTCAGTTGATGATCTCTCTGGAAAGGTTTGTTAGAATGGTGGTTATTTCCGCATGTCATTGTGATTGATTTCGCACTTTTCTCACTTGGAGTGAATTAAACTATGCAGACTCAGTGCAAAGCAGCTTTACAGACGGAGCTTGGTCTTCCTGTCAGGCCTGATACCCCACTGGTGATGTTCTTTAAAAGTCATCTTCAATCACATGTTTATGGCTTATAAATCTCATTGTGAAGTGATGATAATGGTTTACAGATTGGATTCATTGGAAGATTAGATTATCAAAAGGGCACTGATTTGATCTGTTCAGCATTGCCAGAGTTGTTGCAAGATGACGTCCAATTTGTAAGTGCAATTTTTTTACAAGTGCTTCTGTCTGCGGCCGTATAGATCTCTTGTTTCCTTCTCACTCGATGTGCTTTATCCTGTTTCAGGTTATGCTTGGATCAGGGGATGCAAAAACTGAAAGTTGGATGCGTTGGGCCGAATCTGTCTACAACGAAAAGTTCCGTGGATGGGTCGGATTTAACGTCCCAGTTTCTCATAGAATAACTGCTGGGTATGAAATTATCACTAATACGACGATCGATCATGAGAAAGCAAAATCTGACACTTTTAACTTTTTTCGATCAGTTGTGACATATTCTTAATGCCGTCGAGATTCGAACCCTGCGGCTTGAATCAGATGTACTCCATGAGATATGGGACTGTCCCTGTCGTCAGCTCCACCGGCGGCCTCAAAGTGAGATTTGTAGTGCCGTAGTTTATTTCAGCAAAATTCAAATAAACTCCTGACCTCGTTTCTTTCCTTCTGTTCAGGATACCGTTGAGAATTTCAATCCCTACGCAAACGACGGCAGTGGTCAAGGAACAGGGTGCGTACTCTGTATATGATATGGTCGTATATGATTAATTTGCTCATTTCCAAAATGATTTTTATGATATTTTTGGTCGGAAATATTGATAGGTGGAGATTCTCACCGTTTTGCAAGGAGGCCATGCTAGCTGTGAGTCTCGTAGACTGTCTTATCTTTGTTATCATTAAGGACGGAGCCAGTCTGTTTACGAACTTTCTTCCTTTCATTTTGATGTTTGTAGGCATTGAGGATGGCAATTCAAACGTACAGAGAACATAGAACATCTTGGGAAGGGCTCATGCAGAGGGGAATGTCAAAAGATTACACCTGGAACAGTGCTGCGATCCAGTACGAACAGGTCTTCAACTGGGCATTTACAGATCCTCCGTATGTTTGATAGGTGGAAGATTTTGTCTGCCTTCTGGTTAATAGCATTTTTTTTATACGTATAATTTTAATTTCGTTAATGCACCCAATTTTGATCTTCCTTGTAAAGTAAACAATGTTCCTATTTTATTTTTCTAGAATAAAGTTCATATTTTTAGAGTTCTTCGTGCCATTGTCGTGTACTCTTTAACTTAATTAGCATAATTTTAAAGTTGTAATAATTCATTTGATAGTTCGGATCCTCTGTCTCGAAATTTCTTTATCCCCGTGTCCCACTGTTGATCGGAAGGATCGGATTATATTTCAAGGATGTCTTGCACATCACGAGGATACTGCACACATCTTAAAGATGCATGATGCATTGAGATGTAATCTGGTCCGTCCAATCGGCAGTGGGACACGAGGACAGAGAAGTTTCGGGACAGAGAATCCGGACTAGTTATCAGAGGGAAGAGAATGAAACAAGAGAAAGTGAGAGGAGAGAGAATATGTGATGAGAGAAAATGAAGATAGAGAAAGTAAGATAAAAGAGAAAATGTGCTGAGATAGTGAGGAAAGAAAAAGTATGATGAGAATATGAAAAAAAAGAAAATATACCGAAAGTAAATAAGGAAAGAAAAACTATTCTTATTTCCATCAAAACTAAAGAAGAAGATGAATTTTATCAATATCTATATTTTTATATTTCATTCTAGAATCTTAATTTGATTCCCATCAATTAAATATAAAATTTAAAAATAAATCAATATCTATATTTTTATATTTCATTCTAAAACCTTAATTTTATTCTCATCAATTAAATACAAAATTTAGAAATAAATCCAATTTCTCATCCCCATATACATGTTAAACGCCACGTATCTTTCTCTATCTTGTTTTACTGCAATACATATAGATCCGCTATAATATTTTTTGTTTTCAAAAAGAAAGGAAATAAAAATCATGACGTGAACAATCAAATCTATTATCTGGAAAAAAAACAAGCAAACAAACTCATAATTAAGATCCACCATCTTCACGGGGATCGTCTTCTCCACTTCTTAATCACTAGCTATATATAGTTCAAGGAATGTTAACTTGAATTGAGTTTTTCCTCAACGCCGCCGACAATGGCCGCCGCGGTTAAGGCTGTGGGTGCAGCCTGATTTCCCTGATGGCGTCACCTTTCCTTGCGGGAGAGACTGCAACAACAGCTCGCCATCGACGACGTTGTAGTACTCTCCATGCATCCCCAGCGGCCTCGCCGCCGCCATCAGACATACGCTCGCTACCAGCAGCACCAACACCAGCTGCTTCTTTGAAACCATTACACCGGCCATTCAGTACTTGTCTAGCTCAACTCAACGGAGAGAATTAAGGAGAATTGGAGAGAAGAATTGATCACTTAATGATGGTATAATTAACTGATCTACCTCTGTGTGTGTATATATATATATTTTGAACGAACTTGTGCATGGGTTTTGAATTTGAAGTCCACGCACAACATTTTACTCTTCCGTTCTTGCTCGTTCAACAGGCAAATTAAAAGACTCGTTCAAAACGCGGTTGTTTCAACTTGAAACCTACGATGTTTTCATTCTTAATTCGATCGAGTTCGAGTAAGAGGAGCGATCGCATGATACACAACATATTACTCTTCAGTTCTTGCTCGTTCAACAGGCAAATCCTGATTTTGACTCAAGTGATTCGATTGGTCTGAAAACGAGGAGCGATCGCATGAGGAAGGATTGCTTCATTTGACCGGAATCACGAGAAGGTCGGGGTTGATGGTTCTGAGAAAAGGCAACAGTTGTTGATGGATTCAACCGGTTGAATTTGACTTTTTAAGTAAACTCACTGTAGATTGGTGATGGGAAATATTATCGATTCAAGTACCAGAATAGAATTTTAATGGCTGTATAGCCAGTTCTCTTTCATGATATTTCACTCTTAATGACAAAGGTTCTCCGTGAAAATCTTTTACTCTGTACTCGCTTTGTCGTAACATCAAAATGCAACCAGAAAAAAATAAATAAATAAAAGAAATCACCCATCAATTACTACTCATTGTTGGAGTACCCAGACGAAAATGAAGTCGTATAGAATTGAGAAAGTACCATTGGCCTCTGGAATATGATGAATAGTATACTTGCGTTGATAATTTACACGGGTTAGTCTTTCTCTCGAACGCAAGTACAATAAGGGCCTAATTACATTAGTTTTAATGCATATGTTAAACATTTACACAATATTGTACAGTGATAATCAGGTTTCTCAAAAGACTAAGATATAGGAAAGCTAGCTCCGTATAAAGCTATAAAATACTATTTCTATAAATCTTTTTGAAGAAGTCCTCTTCCTTGCAGTACTGGAAAGCCACCTTGTAGACTTCTATAAGAAGTTTGGGGAATCGACTTGCAAAGTACGAATCAAATCCTTCAGGAACAGGTCCGAGAATTTCCTGGAAGTAATGTGAATTATTTAAAGGATTCATTTGAGCTACAAAAAAATAAAAAAGAGCAATCCGGTGCACGAAGCTCCCGCTATGCGGGGTCCTGGGGAAGAATTCATTGTACGCAACCTTACCCTGCTTTTCGCAAGAGGTTGTTTCCAGGATTTGAACCCGTGATCTTTTGGTCACAAAGCAACAACTCTACCATTGCGCCAAGGCTCCTCTTAAAAAAAAACAGTCCAATACACGAAGCTCCCGCTATGCAGGATCCCCGGGAATGATCCATTGTACGCAACCTTACCCTGCTTTTTGCAAGAGGCTGTTTCCAGGATTTGAACTCATGACCTTTTGGTCACAAAGCAACAACTTTATCGTTGTGCCAAAGTTCTCCTTCCTGAGCTATAAAAAAAATGATTCAGAATAATAATTTTAAAAAGGTATCACATTCACTACTGTTTTCTAAAGTTTAACGAAACACACAGCCAATGTTAACTACATTTGTGCGAGTAAAAATGACAACAAATATTATGTATTTGAAGCAATGACCATATACCAACAATCAAGGCTTAAAGTTCAAGAGAGGAGAAACTAAGTAGAATTATCTTCCTGACAACAGAAAGGTAATAATATGGACATTACTTGGGTGGAAAAGCACAAAGATGTAGATATATATATCTGCAATGAATGGATGCATTAAGCAATATAGAATGGTTGAAGAAAAAGAATTTACTGGAAATCAATAGATAATCCAAACTAATATATTGTAAATCAAAAGTATTGCGGAATGTGAGAGCCGCCAATAGGTTGACGTTGCGTGGCAAGTCAAAAGAAACACTTCTTTGTTGCTTTGTCAGAATTTTCATTGATCTTATCGATTTGAAAAGAAAAAAAAATTGTTAGTTATTTTTAATTTCTTTTATGCAAAATATTTCATTAATTTTTCATGGAAGTTTATTTTCTTTTGATTATAAGCACACGTTATGTTTTATAGTTTCCTTCTTTTTATTATGTGTAACATAGTTGAGGCTAACAAAAATATATATGAATAATATGAACCATGATTTTGCTAATTAAGTCTATATTTAAAACAATGCCAATATAAGTTTTTTTTTTAATTTTATATATATATAAGCCAATGTGTGTGTACAAAGGGGGTTCATTAATTAAAAATCTGAAAAACTAGGAGAGCATGATAAGCAAATGGTCTTTGTTATTTTTTTTTAATAAATATTAATTTTTAATATGATAAGAGCAAATATTCAAATCTTTATGATATGAATGGATTAAAGACGTCATCCTTAAAGTACAAATATAATATTATATTGTTAACCAAAAAGAGACAAATCAAAAAGACTTGGACCTAGAATGACCCACTAAACATGAAAGGCAGGCATGACAAGTTTTCTCAAAACTCGTACTCTGACAAACTACGTTTTTTTGACATATGCCAAATTGATTTCAAAGTTGGAAGTAACAAACCTGGAGAGGTTTGGGTAGATCCTTATAATGGATCAACTTGTTTCTTATTACTCGTAGAAGATCTCGCATGCAATCAAATCGATAATTTCGATAACGACGCATGTCTGTTATTAATGCAGCGTCCAATTTTCCTTTCCATTGCCCACGAAATATAGCTGATGCAGTATTTTTTAGTGCTTCAAGAAGATCTG
>JBBMJZ010413106.1:18770302-18802520 GCA_037833815.1 Zingiber zerumbet | reverse complement strand
TTTTAATTAGGTAGCATTTACTTATTTGACTCCACACTAATTGCTTTTCGAGTTTGATATTTATGTATTTGTTCTTATTTTTATTTTATTTGATATCTATGTTACTATCCATATTATTTATACTTTTGCTTTTATGTTAGTAATAGTTATAGTTACATAGTCAGTAGCATATACTTTTGGATGTGACTCTTTGCTACCTACCTATTCAGTATTACATTTTATGCATATACCTTGACTGGTCACTAGACCCAATAGCATTAACATGTTGTCACCCATAATCCGTAATTAAATAGTTACACATCCGGTCTTCCAACTAGACAAGATAGTGGTAGCGTATTATCGCACATAGAGAGTGACATTTAAACACTTTAATTATCTATTATACTAGATAGTGGTAGCGTGTTATCACCCATAGTCATAATTGAGGAGCTAGATATCTATCTCATTCTGTCTGTCCACTAAATCAGATAGTGATAGAGTGTCATCGCTCGTAGACTGATGACCCACTAGACCAAATAATGGTAGCGTGTTGTCACCCATAGTCAAAATTGAGAAGCTAGATAGCTATCTCATTCTGTCTGCCCACTAGACAAGATAGTGATAGAGTGTTGTCGCTCATAGACTGATTGACCACTAGACCAAATAGTGGTAGCGTATTGTCGCTCACAGACAATTATTTATTATATACTTGTTATATACTTATTTTATACAAAATTTGGATGTCTAGGATGTACGTCTAATTTATTTGTCATATATGGTTGATCAGATTTATAGATTGTTATATTGGCATTTTATTGCTTATACTCTTACTTTTGCAATAAGAAAATAACTACCTGAGATGGTTTCCTTTATCTCCTAACACTATATAGTTCATGCAACTCATTGAGTCATTATACTCACTACTCCTTACTTTTTTCCATTGACTTTCAGGTTAGTATGTATAGGATGAGTTGTGTGGCTCAGAGGTCTTAGTTATCGGTCCCACTCGAATTTGTATTCTCTTTCACGTTGTTTGATTTTTTTTTTTTTCTGTTGTTTCTATTTACGTTTTCTCTCCTTATTGAATCTTTGAGTTTTATTTCTTTTTTGCTTGTTTAGTTTAGTATGTTCACATGTTCATGCATATATATATACACACATTGGTATTTAAAAAGTTATCAAATTTTTATTTTGCATCGATGTTTATTTTGCATGAACTAAATTCGATATCGTATTTCTCATATTATCACTACAAGTACAATCCAATGTGACGGTTAAGTATACCTCCGAAGCGTGACAATTATCGTAATTATAACAATTACTAGAATATGAATATTGTTAAATAAGATAAATCTATGTTATAGTAACTATAAAATTATAGTTATTACAATGAATATTATAGTAGTTTCAAAATCGTATATAAAATAAATCTATATTATAATAATTATAAAATCATAATTACTTATAATGCTCATAATTACTATATAATGAGCATTATAAGGGAACCGTATTTACTATCATATAATATTATTAAATAAATGTCATCCCGACCCATTCGTGATGTAAACTTAAAATTGAGTTGTCAAGAAATTAACCGACCTAACACTAACTTAAAGGCGGTTGTGTAATGTTGGTGGGACACTTTTGATAAAAAAAAAAATAAAAGACGTACACCACCTTGATGATTTTCAAAAAAAAAAAAAACAATGCTCCTTTGATATTATGCATTACAGCAGCAGCAGAAAAGAAGAAAAAAAAAAAATCTGTCTCGTGCTTCGAAACACAATAAACTTAAGTGAATGGTTCAATTAGCAGAGAGCGATCGGAGTATTATTATTAATAATAATAATAATTTAGATATCTAAATAAACAATATAATCCTATAAAAAATAATTTACTGACCATTAAGATAAATCAAAAAATACCAATAAAGACACATTCAAATGGCCAACATTCTTAGATTCACTTCTCGCTAGAGAGAAAAGCTCTAACAGAGCACCGTAACTGAAACTCTAATTTTAAATCCTTTGGTTACCCATTGAAGAGCATAATTATTGCACCAATACCTAGAGGCAATCAAAGCATATACCTTTGACAACATGAAACATGCTAAAAAATGGTGCAATTGGAATTTGATGATCATGTTTCAAACAGTCAAGAAGTTGAAATGCAATTGCTCCAGCAAACTCCTGTAAAACACAATTGAGGCCATCCTTTATGAAGTAGATCGTCATTTGGCAAACACACATCCAATTAGCATCTATAATTCAAAATCCACAGAATCAACAATCAAATGATATGTTGGGAAATACATTAGCAGTGGAACAAACTGCAGGGTGTCAGATTTTCACAGGGTGATTAATACTGGTGAGGTTGGATTGCTCAACTGCTAATGAACAACATATACATCGGTCATCTGGGGGAACATACCTAAACTGAATTATTTTTTTATCGACAAATTACACCCTACAATAGATATTTGCATGAATGAGGAACTGGAAATTAGACCAGAAGGCTTTCTACCACTTTCAGTGGTATCTAACCACGATTACTTAAACGCTAACTAGATAATATCAGATCTTTCATACATCACAAACATACAGTTCGGCCACAAAGTCGATGTCCCAAGTTACCATCACCAGTGTGTTTTATATTATCCTAGACCTTTAGTCCAGCCACCATCTGATGCAATGAGTAATTGGCTTCTGTTGTGACAAAGAAATTTGGTGTCAACAATTGAAGTAACAAGAGTTCAATAGAGAACTTAGCAAATGACAAGAAAAATTCATGACTGAATAATACTGCAACATATCATGCAGATGGAAAAAAAATGTAGAAGACATTTCGGGAAGAAAATTATAATTAATCAAAAATTGGACGGAGATGCTGAGCTTCATGGATTTAAACAGTGAGAAGATGCAAAAAGAAACAAGGTCTCTTGGCTTATCACGCCACACCATCAAAACTAGTATACTTGCAGTAGATAACATTGGCAAGCTTGTTGCAAGCATTAACAGCAAACTACACATTGCATGGATTAGCAACTGCATTTTCCATGAAATGAAAAGCACGTTTGAAAGTATATACTTGCAAGAAAATAATAAAAAACTAGAAATAAATTAGGGCACTAGTGGTGATATGCTACACAGTATATAACTGGGAGAATGATATCCTCAATTAATATGTAAATAAACTGAATAATTGACAACGATTAGACGAAATGTTATATAATAAATTATCTGTTTGACGTTCTAAATACAAATTGAATTAGCTTAGTTAGTTATTTAATAAAATAAGCAATTTAAGATTATTTACTAGTGTCAGTTATATTTATTGTTTCACTTATTTGACTTATATCTTGATACACTCTCTAATAAATTGATGAATTTTAAAAGTAAATAATGCAAAATACAAAAGTGCAAACAGCTTATATTCACATTGTCAAGGAGAATAAGAGCCATATAGTCAATTCCAAATAGTTGGAACTAACATGGCTTCATGACAGTTGAATGAGGGATTACATTCATGTGCCAACCACAAATAGTTGGGATAACATGACATGCTGATGAGGGATTACATTCATGTGCCAACCACAAATAGTTGGGATAACATGACATGCTGATGATCACAAAGTTAAAAAAAAAAATTGCATGCACACTTGTGGCATTATTTGTACCGCACACAAGGTATGACATTTAGAATAGATATTATCCATGGCATTTTCTTTAGTGTAAGATGGCATTGCTTTTGTTCATTTCTTATATCTATACTTTGTACATAGACCAGTTGGATTTAATCAATATGACTAATACTACATCTTTTGACAAATCGAGTCTTATGCAACCAATAACAATAACAACAACCAAGTCTTATTCCATTAAATGGAGTCGGCTATATGAATCCTCCTATATTATTAGGCTCAATCCCCTCATCTATATTTAAATAAATTTCATCCTCTTTTATTGTTACTAGCCAAGTCTTATGCAATAAATGTGGGCAAAATAGAGAAAAGAAAGTAAAGATGAAACTTCATGAATCAGAGAGTTAAGCAATTATTGCTCTTGAGGCAAAGTGATAGCTCTGGTGATGATAAGTATGCTGATGGAAGGACTTACAGAATAATGAACAGCTAAAATGGTGGGAAGTTTAGTGTAGATTCTCTGCAAAATTTCTAGGTGTACCAGAATACATTCTGGAGCAGCAGTGCTAAGGAAGTGTCTATAGATTGGATTGATTGCATCAAAGGGAAATGGAACAATTTAGCAAAAATAAAGGAAATGAAAAATGGGGAAGCGAAGCTAAGAAATAGATTATACTTGGTGGAATCATTATAAATGTGATGGTTCCAAACAGGCAAAAGGAACAGTTGCAACGAATTTTAGCTCATGTTTTGCCTCGAGAATTCACCTACCAAAAATGTCAACAGAGTTATTGAGAATCTAGTATACTTAAGTTTCATAAGCTGCAACTTAAATAAACCTAGATGCATGTGAAGTTCAAAATGTTATTTATATATGTGGACAGAAAATGGCTATGTACAATACAAGATATCTTGCAGAAGTCTTATAAAGTGTGGAACAATCCTACAATTTGCATTGAAAATTGAGGTACAACATGGCCACATCATCTCTGAAGAGCATGGTAATGATTGCATCATTCATGCATCAACTAGTGATGATTGTAATAGTGATGCATCGACTAGTCGAGTTATCAGTGTATCACCAGAAAATAGCATAAGTTTCTAGTTAAACCCTTTTTGATTAGAGTTTCTTTTAGCACTCCATAGAATTACTAAAATGAGAAAGAATGCATGGCATATATCTCACAAGCATTTCAGAATGCATAGAATTTTACTATGTGAGACATCTCAGGCAAGATTGTAGTTAGACATAACAAACTACTTGTACCTTTCCAAAATGTTCATGTTCTAGGTGAATGTGCAGCATCTGAACCATATGCAGAGGAACTTTCACTATCGGAATCTGAAAAAATAAAATAAAAAAAAGGAGACAAATTCCATAGTTATGATGTATAGGACACAAATACTTGCAGCATTTAATTTACCAAGAAATAAGAACGAAGTAAGCATGCTACCAGTAGATGAAGATCCTGAATCACTACTAGAGCTGCTTGAACTAGATCTACTTCCATTATCTCCCTTCTTTTCCCCTCCAACTGGCGATGAAGAAGCTACATACTTCTCATCCACCACTGAATGTCAAATAAATCTGTAAGCAACATATGATAATAATGTAATAAAGAAAAATCATCTGTGGATACATGTAGTTCACCTTTCTTGCTATTCTCAGGCAATTCAGTGGCAATTGGATCGTGAGTCTGAAAAAAGGTAAATAGAGTTATAATTAAGCCTGTAATTCATTATAGCAATAACCAAAACACAGAAAATTAAGATATGCAAACTACAACCTTTTCATGTGATGTTTCACGTGCATCAACTTCAGCCTCAGGCTTAAAGAGAGTTGCAAGCTCAGCCTTCCTCTTGTTCTTGCTCAAACTCTTCTTGTAATTTGTGATAAATCTATCCAGCTCCCAAAGGGTCTCCACATCGACGCTATCTATGTCAACTTCAATCTCGTCATCATGCTGGCTAAGAGAAGAATTTCTCTTCTTAATAATCTGCACAATGTTCTCCAACTTCTCTGGAGGTAGATTTTGCAAGTTATTACTGAGCCTCTGCTTCTCCTCAAAAGTCATGTCCCTCTTATTGAGATCCTTGGCCTTGGGTTTCTTTGGAGCTGGTCCTCGACCTATGTGCATTGGTTGGCTCACTGGTTTTGTCTTTTGTTCAACTGCCACAGGATGCACAGTGGAGTCTGATCTCTCCAGCATTCTCATGTCAACAGGTCGAGGCTTCTTTGAGGTTGGCGGGTAGGCAAGAAAGGAAAACTCACCCTCAATAGCAGGCCACTGCTCCTCAAACAATTGCAGAAGTTGATCGGCCATGACGTGGACGTCCTGTCCCTTGGGATTGTAAGTCATGGCATTGCGAAAGGTAAGCCTAACATCCTCAGCAAAATCTCGTGGGGAGCTGTACCAGTTCTTAGCAAGCCGAGACTTAACTGTGCCAAGGTCCATTGGATGCTTGATAATGGTATAGTAATCATGAAGGCCAAGCGCTTTGGCATCAACTGGTTTGTTGAACACCCAGCCAAACTTGTGCTTGGTCAACTTGGAGAGAAGCACGCCACAGCTTTTGAAGGCCTGTGCATATATCTTCTTCTCTTCCAAATGGGAGCTGTTATATTCAGATAACCCTAAAGATTGCTTCTTTCCAGTGTTTGTCTTGGATTTCTTTTGGCTATGAAGATCAGGTTGTGACAACTTATCCTTGCCCAGAAGAAATTCAGAATTCTTGTAGTACTGGTTGGCCTTAAGCGTTCGCTTCTCCTTCTCAGCTCCCTCGCCCAGGGTATCATTCGTGGCATCAACGGAGACGCTGAGGAAAGGGCGGAATTGTCCAGAAGGTGCAGTCGTAGGCGTGGCTGCCTCCGGTGCTCTCTTCGTGGAGACCGGTGTGTTTGGATCGGTAGCCGAGAGCTGTGAATGTGCGTATCCAGCAACGGAAGCGACCTGGAGCTCATGGGCCTCCAGCCGCCTGGAGAGGACACGTATCTGCTCGAGCTCGGAAGCCAGCTTCCTGCGCAGGTCCAACGCCTCCTGACGCGAACTAGGAGCATGACTGACGGTGGCGATGCGGCCACGGCCATTGGCCGCGGCGCCAAAAGAGGGCTCGGCTGGGAGCCGCTTCAACCTGGACGAGCCATCGTCGGCTGCCAGCGGAAGGTGCGGGTTCTGGCGGCAAACGGAGCCGAGTTCCTCGACTTCTTCTGCAGCCGAGGTCTGCGCAATCGGCTGAGAATTAGGCGACGATCTAGGGATCTTGCTAAAAGGCTTGCGCGAGTAGACCTTGCCGCTCTCCGCCCACCGGTGATTTCCGCGGGAACCTTCGCCTCCGGCGCCGACCAGCGGCCCAGACGCCATGAAATCCTTCGCCACGATCGTTTAATCCCTGCACCGACAGAAAAGGGACAGGAAAGAATCGAACACAGCTGCAATCTCCCCTAGGGTTCGCGGAAGAGTAGAAACCGAGATTTCACGGAGAGATCTGAGGAATTTGGCGAGGTCAAACGGATCGGAGGAGCCGAGCAGCGGAAAGAGAGGATTTTGCTTGCGATTGGGTGCTTCGCTTTGGCAGACTGCGAACAAGCGAAGTGGAAGCCGGCGTGTGAAAACAAAATGGTGCTCGGTGACGGTAAGAGTGACAACATCGCGATTGACACGTGGTAATTCTCTATTCGTCGACATACAGGATTTTGTTGGTAAACAAGATTCTTATTTTTCTTTCCCTTTTCGTAAGCATTTTACTTATATTTTCGATATATATAATGTGGCAAATTTACTTAATATTTAAAAATAATAATATTTTAATTTAGAATTTAGGATTTAAAATTTAAAAATAAATTTTGTCTAAATCTGATTTTTCAAGTCTCAGATAAAGAAAGTAAATTTAACAATAACAAGTGTCTACTAACATAATAAAAGTTTATATTGAAATATATATAAAGATATATTAACTTGTACATCCCATTTGTGCGTGACACATGGATGATTGAGCGGGATTTTAAGTGGCCAAATTATTTTTAGACATCCGGATCACTTTTAGGTGCCCTAAATCAACTTTGAGGACTCGGTGCACTTGAAAGTGATGTAGACGCCTATAATCCAACTCAATCACTCTCGCGTCACACACAAACGGGATGTGTAGACTAACATATGTGTATATATATATAGTCATTCTCTGTACAGTGCTAAGAGGACCCACAATATAATTAGCAGCCAATACTATATTGTGGGTCTCTCCCTTAATCTTGCAGAGGAGACTTACAATACAATCATTGGTCAATACTGTATTTATGAGTATATATATATATATATATTGGATAGGATTACCTAACAATATAGGTAAACTAAGAAACATAAACATAATAAAGATTTAAAGAAAGATCTTCATTAAGAATAGACAAAAGTTCAGTTATCAATCAATGATCTCTCTCTCTAAGTTTGTTATTGCATTGTTGGGCTTCTATTGCTCTTTAATGATCTTGTACAAGTACATTCATGGACCTTAGTTAAAGTTGCATTGTGATACCACATTTGCAAGGATTACTTAACAAATTTCTTGTTCCATTATGAAATTTTTAGTCTTTAAAGAGAATATGGAACCTCAATATCAGAGCCTGGAAGTCACAAACAAGGGACTTGCTCCTTTAAATAGAATGAAAAAAAAAAACCACAAACAGTACTACGAGACTTTGAATCTAGAACTCAGTAATATTTATTCAGATATTATGGAATATCCAACGGGAAAAGTACATTCTTTGATTTTTATTTTTTTTTTATAAAGGGTAAATACATGGAATGGAAGAAAACATATACAAGGCGAAGAGGTGTGATCGGTCCCGGACACGTCATGTCCAGACCAATGCTAGATCAGTGTCGAGTCCTGTCACACCTTGTAGGGTAAATGTATGCGCAGATACACCCCCCTACATCACTGCCAAATAAAATCAGACAACAGACAATCTCACAAATGCTACTAATATACAACACATCACTGTCACTAATGCGGTGTCGTCATCGTCGCTGGAAAAGCATCTGCCCGTGACTATCTCCCCTACTGGCTGTTGTACCTGATCCTCCTCCAAGCCAGCTGCCTCCATCATAGACGAATCATTTGTGAGTTGTTCTCTGTGTTGATGAAGTCACCGCACAATGAGAGGAGAACCAATTGAGCCTATTAGAAAGAGAGAAAGAGAGGGTTAGAATGCGTATCAGAGGTGTCTTGGCTTAGTCATTCCAACACTTAAGTTAGATTTTCGACGAGAAAAAGTGAAGAAGAAAAACAATGTAGAGCGTGGATATGTAGAATTATTAACGTACCTCCGTCCGCAAGAGCGGACTCCTTTTTGTAGCTTAGTTGTCTGATACCCAAGGGCGGAGTCACATTTATGGTTACCTGAGTTATAGTCCGAGGGCCCAATGGGAATGAGAAGGAGATCTATGTAGGAGAAAGGAAAAAAAATGCATCGGAAAGAGGAGGCTAGCCTAATGTGACGGTGTTGGAAAGAGAAGGCTAGTCCGGGGTAACGGCATTAGCACGGTACCACATACCAAGTAGATTGCCCAAGTTGGCTCTGCCATTGCTAATACCTCTTTTTTCTGGGTATTAATTGTTGATGAAACATTTGTCATACTCCGGTAAAAAAATTCACATTGTACCTCTAAGTACATTGCCCATATTTTGTATTGTAGAAGATCATATTCTGCGAATTATCATGTGTCAAGTGCACCATGCTATTTAACAAGCTCTAACAACCTATGTAAGTCAATACATGTTGTTGACCAAGGGGCCAAAGGATTTGAGCATGTTAGGTCGTCGGACATCAGACTAATAGAATCAAGTCGAATGACCTAATTGTTGAGATAGTAAGACTGAAGCTGAACAAGGTAGTGCACTGAGTTGGTGGAGTTGAGTCGAGTGGGGATGACCAAAGCATTAGATCAGGTCGATAGACACGAGCTGAGTGGAGATAAGCAGAGCATCAGTCGATGGAGACTGGCCGAGTGGCATTGACTTGTCGGGTCGATGAAATTGAGCCGTGGAGATGAGCAGAGCATCAGGTCGATGGAGATTAGCCAAGTGGTATTGGTTTGTCGAGTTTGTGAAATTGAGCCAAGTGGGGATGAGTAAAGCATCTTGTCGGTGGAGACTAGCTGAGTGGAGATGAGGCTTTTCATCTCAGGTTACCCTGAATCAAATGACAAACCTTCTCGCCTTATGCGACATGAGTGGTGGTGATCTTATCGACCCAACTAATTTTGACCTCCATCAGGACAATGGAGACTTCCGATACTCCCCATGTACAATAGATTCACCACATATATGTGAACTGAGTCGACCTCTAGACATAGCATGTGAAGGTATCAAATTCTCCGCCTGTCGGGATACTATCTTAAGCAGATCAGGCAGCTTCTCTACCTAACTCCTGGTACATAGAGGGTCGTGAGGCACTTCGCGGGCATATAATTTCTTCTAGCCACAAGGAACATAACAGACATGATCCTCTACAATTTGACAGCTACGCATCCTGCCAAAGCACAACTTCATGCTCTAATTAACTCACGAGTGGTTGTAGATTATATGCAGTGTAAGATGTGTCCACTATGTCATCAAATGATGGATGAGACATACCTTGATGCGGCGGTAAAAGGAGTGCATCAAGAACAAGTCAAAGGTGAGAAAAGTAACTAATGTAGAGGTCAAAGTCAAGACGGTCAAAGGTATAGAATCATCAGGTCACCAAAGTTAGCCGAGCAAGTGTCAACAGGTCGATCGGGCATTGCCGCCCACTCAGCGAAAGGATAGCTCAGTATCATAGTGCCGCCCGAAGGCTCATCCGACCAGATCGCTCCTCCGACCGGGCAATAAGAAGCGACCCGATAGCCAAATGACTAATTAAAGAGAGGAGGATAGATGTTCGCAATTGTGATTACCCTATAAAGGCTAGTCCGATTGGACCGCTTGTTCGACCTTACGAAGAACAACCTACCGAGCCAAGCGATCGTGGAGAAGAACAACCTAGAGCGACCGGGCTGGGAATCTCGGTCGAGCGGCTCCCTCGCTCGGCCAAACAATGGGACCCCTTGCTTAGCTCATTACATCCTTCTAGGAGTCGCTGACAGTAGGACGTGGTCAATAGGTAAATCATATGACAGAAGCTTCTATTATCATGTCAGGGATTTGTACGCCCTAATGCCCTATTAAGGAATAGTGTCAGAGACGCATTGTTGACTTATATTTTCATAGGAAAAATTGGTAAACGTGCATGTGCTTTAAGAAGCGTGCACATACACTAAAGGGTCACTATATAAAGAGGAGGGAGGGGGTCCATGCACCGATAGAGCTATCCGTTATTCTACGATCACACTCTTGTTGCTACAGTTTCTACTATTCCGATGACTGACTTGAGTGTCAGAGAACCAACGTTGGGATCTCTTCTTTGACCCGGCACTGACGTTCTTGGTTTTGTAGGACAGAGTGGAGTCTTCACATGGTTAACCACCATGTCACATTTTTAGCCAGATGTTTTTACTATTTTCGGATATGATCATACCTCATACAACAAATTAGGTATTGATGTAATTCTCATGATGAAGTTACAAATTCTGATCGGATCGGATGTATCCAATATGAGTGCCGCAGCATCGTATCAGACCGAGTGACTCGAACCTCATTGCCGATCGATGTTCGTATGTACATATACAATTAAGTAGTGATGAAACAACTCGATCGCACATGGTAACTCGGTGGCTGCCGGCGGCCGGAACCAGAAGAAGAGAGCGAGCTAGCTAGCTAGCTAGGGCATAAAGCCAAGGAGGGCATCGAGAATGTAGACGAATAAACAAATAAAGCGATATGCCGAATGCATGTGCAAGGATGAACAATCAGAGCCTGCCGCGAGTGGGGTGCGAACCCTGCACATGGAGGAACATGATGTTGAATAATAATCCACACATCTCCCTCCTCTTCCTCTTTTGTCTTCCACCTTCCCCACTCGATCCATCATTGAATTGGGCAGCTAGCTAGATCGACTGATCGATCGATCGATCGAAAGTAACAAGTTATTGTGTAAATTTTAGTGTTGGTTGAATAATTTATGAGGAGATGTCAAACCTTTTTGCTGCCACTGTTCGTTAATTCCCTCCTCCCTCTCCCTCAATAGCTGTTTCTAGCTGTCCCTCTTCTCTTTGTCATGTGACGCTCACTCTCCGTGCCGTGCCGTGCAAAGCCATGCCATGCCATGCCTCGTGCCATCGAATAAAAATTCTGCGGACGCACCACCAACGCCACCATAATTCGCATACACCGCGCTGAATCCTTGGCGTTACGCGATTCAGATCTCCGGCGAGCTAGGAAGTTCATGGCGCGCGAGTTGCCTCCCAGAGTTCCCCACTTGGCGGCGGCGGCCAATTGGCCTAGTTTTGGCCACCAGATCTCCGGACGAGGCGCCGAGGCCACCTCGTGGGTGGACGAGTTCCTCGACTTCTCGGCGGCGAAGCGCGCGGCGCACCGGCGGTCGTCCAGCGACTCCGTCGCGTTCGTGGAAATGGCGCCGGCGGACGGCGACGACGGCGACGACGACGACGACTCCGACCAGCTGATCATGTCCATGTTCGCCGACGAGGCGGCGGGGCCTCCGGCGGAAACGGCGCCGGGCGCCGCAGGCGACAAGAGCACGGAGCAAAAATCTGCTGCTGCGGAGCAAATTGTCGATCCCAAAAGAGTCAAGAGGTGAATTAATATGCATAAGAATAATTGATCATAGTTCTCATCCAAAATCTTCACTTTGAATTCTCACTTTATGATCTCAATTTCCCGAGAAGGATACTGGCAAACAGGCAATCTGCGCAGAGATCCCGAGTGAGGAAGCTGCAATACATCTCCGAGTTGGAAAGGAGTGTTACTTCACTCGAGGTACGTACGCATAAATGGCGATGATGATTAATTCCGATATTCTCCGTAAATTTTTTTTCTGTCTATTTTTTTTTCTTTTTTTTCAAGACTGAGGTGTCAGCATTGTCTCCTCGAGTCGCATTCCTCGATCAGCAGAGATCTCTGCTCACCCTGGGCAACAGCCATCTGAAGCAGCGAATTGCTGCGCTAGCTCAAGACAAGATCTTTAAAGATGGTGACGTCCTTAGCTTTCCTTCCTCATTTTGATTATTTGTGATCGTCGAATTCTAATCTGAAGGGAAAGATTTCGAGTTTTTGCAGCGCATCAAGAGGCGTTGAAGAAGGAGATAGAGAGGCTGAGGCAAATCTACCAGCGGCAGAGCATTAAGCAGGCTCAAGCTGATAACATGGCCGCTGATTGCGCCCCTACCACGTGATGCCGTAAGCCGAAGGCTCCGTGTCGGGGAAGGTCCCGCCCTCAATTAATTATGACAAACAAATGCTCCTTGTTGATTTGGTAATCGAGAATTGGGATTTGTAGTAATGATTGTTGTAAAATCTGTATTATTTTTTTATGTAATTTATTTTATTTTTATAGATTGTGAGATTAGAAAGGGGATTGTACTGCTTGTGGGGTTGTTATTGCGGTTGTAAATGAGTCATGAGTGTTCCTGTACGTGTTGTTTTCTCTGTTATGGGTACCTGTTCATACTGTTAAGCGTTAACTAATTGATTTTGGAGGTTTGCTAAGCAAACAGTGCTTTGCCAATTGCAATATTCAGTCTTATCCTTTGTTGTCGCATTTCTTTTAGGAAAAGATGCAGCGACTATTGCAGGAAGTATGAGAGGACTGACAGAGTCAAGGCTCTTTAGCAGCACTATAGATAACGATTTTGATTGAACCCTTAAATAGAAACTAGAGAAAAAGTAGTCGTGAAGGTCTCCATCCTTTCAAATTCTATGCGCTATCTTACTCAATGTTAATCAAAAGTAGTATCAGCTTCATACTTTTTTTCCTTTTTCCTTTTTTCACCGTTTTCTTGATAAAGTGTAGTGGATACCAACAATGAAAGAACAATAAAACCAATAGAGAAAAAGAGGGGAAAGGGCTAGAGAAGGAAGGAAAAAAAAAAAGAGGGCACAATTTCCTTCTTCAATCACTACGGCCACATAAGTCCTTGTGAATTCATACTTTCTTGTGCGTCCACAAGCGAGACAGACATGGCCATCATCATTTGCTCTTCAAAGCTCTCCGGAACAAAGTATCCTTGATTCATTAAAGCTCGGTCTGGGTATGGAATTAATGCATTTCCGGCATCCATCGTAGCATGAGAACCAGCATAACTGGTCGCTGCCTCTGTCATATTGGACCAAAAACCAGTCGAAGACTCCCCAAAGTCGCCTCTTTGTAATTCCCTCTCAATTTGCGGTGGCATCTCAGACCAATGCCCAGAAGGATTAGTCTGCACGAGCCTCATATTTTCAGCAGATAAGTTGCCTGACCGGTGAACCATGTCAAATACTGAGGTACTGCTACTAGGCATATTAGCGGCGGATGCGACATTAATGGGCTGACGCTCAGTTAAAGCTGCAGCAGCACAAGCTAATCCTCCATAGGAAGATACTTCCGGAGCTATTCCATGGGAATGATAGGGTTCTTCTGAAAAGGATGGTCCTGGAAAGAAGTTGCCAAAATAAGCTGGATATCCATGATAACCATGTTCCTGCCAAAAAAATGCACCAATCAGAAACTAGGTCAACCAAACTAAGAAACTATTATTCTAAAGCATGTGATTTTTTCTCTTGACAAGAACAAAGAGCTGGATATGGCACAATCTATTTGGAGCCGGAGCAGCATGCCAACATTTAGTCCGTGTCTAGCAGAGCATACCAAGCGGGGGCCGAAATATTAAAGCTTCTTATATATGAATTAAGCTGGAAAGGCAATACTTTGGATTGTCCTGTCCACTTTTGATCCAGATTGTATGTTATGAAGATGGAACTTATAAGGTATAGCCACAGTTTGGCTAATGTGAAATCAAAAGGTTAATAAAGATACAACTAGGACTATTCAGCTTTATTCCAGATTGAAGATAGCAGTTCCATGACAAGAAAAAAATGGGGAAAGAAAGAAGAATAGAATAGTAAACTCAGAAGCTTAGAGATGCAATATCACAACTTTAGAACACAAAAGAAAACTGTAGTATTAGAATACCGAAGACAAGTTGTATTGCATGAAATTGAGAATCAATCCTATGAAATTTAATTGGTTACCTAATCCCACCTAAACAAAAACTATAGACACCAATAACATAACAATCCCAAACCACTAGGTTATCTGAAACACCAAAACAACTATAAAAACCAATACATAAAAGTTCAATTAGCTAAGAATTTTGTATGGTTAAACATGTGAATCTTGATCAATGAAATTGACCTTCATAAAGGAGAAGGCCGGATATCTATAGATTATTAGAAGATGCCAAAGACTAAACTATTGACGAAACCAAAACATATCATGATGAACAATGAATTGCATGATTCTATCAACTATACTGATATTTTGGTGCCATATTTGTCCAAAAAGAAAAACAATGGTAATGATATAAAGGTGATTAATCTGATCCGTGAAATTGATACCCTTTCTATGAATTTACTAATAAGTATCAGATACCTCAATTGTGATACCTTAATCTGGTTCCTGTTTTCCCTAAATGAAAATAAGATACTAATGGTGTATTATACTCAAAGGGAGAAGAAAACAAACACTTTCCTGGTTTGAAGATTTTAGAATAAGCACAAGGAACATAAAATGTTGATTAACTAACTACGGAAGCAGGACATCTATTTCAGAAAAAGGGTAGCTGCAGCAAGACTTCTGCTGATGTGGGCCTCCTGAATAGAGATGTTCTCTAATTTGACTAGTCATTTTTATTGGTGTTCTATCCAATTTCAAAGAGATTATCATTGAGATAGATTAAGTAAAGAAAATATCGCTGGCATAAACAGGTGATGCATAATTGAACTAAAATAAAGGTGACACATAAACAGGTGATGGAACAGACTACTATTGACAACTAATTTGTTCCTGGCGTAATAAATATAACATTTTTTTAAGCTGAATCGTACCCAGTGCAAATGAGGGTTGATGCACCTAGAAGCATTTAAAAAATTTCATTACAAATCCTTAAATCAGTTAATAATCTACAGACCTATTAACCATGGTTTAAAATCTCAAACCGTATTAAAGTTTCAGTCTATGACCAGAACAATATGGTTTCCATACCATATCGTGTCGATGTGGTTTCGGTATTTTTTAAATATAAAATATATTAACAAAAAAAAAATTAACATAAATATTTATAAAAATAATAATAATAAATTAATGAGATAATTTTATTAGGGTTTAATTAAGCGTATTTAGATTATCCCTAGTTAGGAGTTGATTGAAATGATTAATATCTCAAAAATGCCTCCATGACGACCGCGGGGGTCGTGCAACTCCTCGGCGGCAGTCACAACGCCTTATGCCGGGTGTGCCAATAGGCGAACATAACTAAATGTTTTGTCCGTTTCGCTCGATACAGCACGGGATTTTAATCCATGCTATTAACAATATGTACCTATGAAATGGCAATAAAAAACAACCAATCTTGTAGCATACCAAAACATTAAATTGTTTAAATTCTCTTGATTTTCCAATATGTACCATGCAGTGATTACATTGGAGAAGAGTGTCCAGTAAAAATATTAGCAGAATGAAAGGGCATCGTAATAGACAACTAGCTATTGGCTATTAATATAGCTAGGTCACGTATCTCATCTCATGATAATGTTGAAAGACATGATCAGAGAACAGATTATAATAATTAGATAAGCATGCTGTTGTTCAACTTCTAGGTATACCAGAAGCATCACTTTGGACAAAATATCTAGCTCCAATATAGGAGAAAAATAGATTCGTGATACTTGCATGAAAAGGAAGATATTACAAAAAGGATCCTCACACACTAAGCAACATTATCAACCTAACATACTTGAGGATGGATAAACTTAAATGATATTTGTGTCATAGATCCATTGCTCATATATTGCTACATTATGCTCAAGTTCAAATGAACCTAGTAATAAATGCTACCTGAATCGAAAGCCAAATTGCTTCCCTGACCATCATGTGATCAAAATCCACGTCAAAATTGTCAGTCCTGCAGGTTAGTATTGAAAAAGATGTGAAATGACAATAAGATAATACATGGCAACAATAAAGTAGGGATGAACCAAATTCCTAGAATTCAGGAAAGAAAAATTAGGAAGAAAATTCATGAATTCTGGTGCCAACTGGACTCTTGGTCAGCATTATAAATGTATGTCACAACTCGATAACAAAAACCAACCAAATTAAAAATTTTTGGATCAGTCCTAACAATTCTTCAAATAATATGCACTGAACACAATGAAGGCACACAGAAGATAATAGATTGTTCAGCAAACAAGCAAAAAGTTCAACTTGGTGATAATTACGAATTAAAATTTGTTTCATGCTAGATATACAAAAAAAATCAAGGGGCTGTTCCATATGTGACAATAAATTCAGATCACCAAGTAATTAATGTTGAAGCATATCACTACAGTTGGAGTATTTATTATTAGCCTACACTTTCGGGATAAGCAGGCATCTGATACATCTTACTATGTTATTCAAGGCAGGTTATTAAGTTGGAAGCTTGTATCATACCCCTCAATAATATTTGTAGTGGTTGCTATTATCTTTGGAATTTTTTAGTCATTTATCATATGTTCCAAGTGGCAGTCAAAGAGAAGATGATGTGGATTAGTAGCTGAAACTTTATTTTTAAAAGGATAAAAGAACCTAAAAGTAGATGCCCATCGGCTCTATCTAGTAACAATGAAACCCCAGATCCAGAGATTTATCAAGAATCTCATCTTCACAATGACAATATCAAGCAATTTGACATCGCGCCCTCCAGATTTGAGTTATGTGGTTTCAGCTTTCCTGGTCAAAAGGCACAAACATATAGATATCTGTACCTTTATCAGCTAAAGTGACTATAGGGTTCAGGTTTGCTCTAGAACTTATCATTCAAATCTTATCGCACAGACAAAACGAGATATCAATTTCTTATGTTTTTAAAGTGTTAGATTAAATGTTTTAGTTTCACATTGCTTATTTATTTATCATTATATATTCTTATTGTTCTTCAAACTTTATATATGTTTGTAAATTGTACTATAATTATTTTAAATTTTCAATTACATTTTGCAAGTTTGCTATCAAACTTAGTATTAAAACCAAGGATGGTTATGATTTCTGGCCTTTCATTGCCCTTTCTCCCTCTCTCATCTGGCTGCTACAGTTTACCAAGTGGTTTTATAGCCACAAACCTAGGGCACTGTAGTAATACGGCCTATAGAAAAGAAGATTAACTCAAATACTCCTATTACTCTCCCCCTCCCCCCTCAATTTAAATTTATCTTGCTTTCTTTCTGTGGAATAAGTTATTCCTTTCATCTTTTCTAGAAATAGTTTTTCTGTCTATTTTTTCTAGAATTAGTTATGGCATTAATTTTCTTGAGAATTAGCTATTTTATTGAAGCAATCTTCCTCTTGGATACAATCAAAGAATCATTCTATAGATCTCCTTTGCATTTATGAAATAGTACACCTCTGTCATTTGGTAATAGGTTTCATCAAAGTGATCATCACCTTTTCCCTTCCATGTTTTGGTGTTGACCCTTGGATAAGATCCAAGTTCCTACCAGCTTGGTATCAGATCCAAGAAAACCTATTCGAACTGATATTCTAGGTTTTCTGGTTGGATTTTGGTGCCCATATAAGACCCTAAAGAACCTGAATCCAACCTAGAATGGGTTTTCCTCCATGTAATTCGGATTTAGATTTGAGTTTTCATGAATGCATTCAGAGAGGTTCAGTTTATTCAAAAGGATGCTTGACCTGACGGACCTAGTTTCAACACTAATATCACCTCAAGTGATCATTCACCTTGAGTGGCAGTTAATTTCTCGAGAAAATACAGATAAAGATTATTGGGGTATATATCTAACTGCAGTAATATGGAACTTTCGATTTCTCAAAGTATGTCAATAGTATGGTTATTTGCATTGTGCCTCAGGTTCAATGATCCAAGAGCTCATTCACATTCATCATTAACTGGACAGATTGAAAGAAATTTGAAGAGGCATCCTCAAGTACAAAATGTCTAAGAAAATGAGGCCACTGAGAAACTTTTCAATTTGTAAATAAATACAAACGAACTTGGCATCTAAAAGTACATACTTATAATGAAGTCATAAAGAATCAATATACTAAGCATAAGCAGATTGAGAGTTCAACAAGATACAAGTCCAGCAAGATGAAATTTTCATTTCTTAAATTCCAAGAAAAAGTGAACAATAAAACTTTAACCAATATGAATACAGATGATACCAAAGCAGATACTCTAGTAGGAAGTCAAAGCGGTAAAGATAAAATAAGAAAACACTCAGTGCAACTATGATGAATTGCAGAAAGTACATCAGCAGCAATATCAGAACCAAACTACTGAATTAGTATAGAAAACTGAAGGGTTTCTACCTGTTTCTATAGTGGGAAGGCAGCAGACCTGCTGGCACCGAGCAAGAGATTTGAGATGGAACAATTTCACTAGTTTGTGTAGACCGTTTGAAAGATGGTACTGTTGTGTTGTTAAGACAACAAAAAATGAGCATAATTAGATCAATTTAGTAATCTATTTTAAATAGAAGGATAATATCAAGTGGGAACTGGAAGGGAGGTGCTACCTATGTTACAGTACTCATCTGCTGGATCAATTGTTTTGCTTGATGAGCATGGATCTTGTCTTTTCTTCAATCTTTTTGCTTCATCTTGAATTTCATGCTCTGCATTGATCATTCTTCTTGATGAGTTTGACTCCTGTCTTTTCTTTAGTTTTTTACCTTCATCTTGAATTTCCTTCTGTTGAATCCTTATTTTTGCCTCAATGACTTTCTGCTCTTCCTGTACTCAGAACAAGATACAAAAGAAATTATCTTCATAGGAAAATGAACAAGGCGATCCTAATCGAAAAATGTGCACCAAGATAATGCACATTGAAAAGCTTACAACTTCTTCCATGCCCTTCTCCTCTTTTGTCTTCATACCACGGTATTCGACTGCATAATTTGCCGTTTTGCAAAAAGGGCACCTATTAGGTTAAGTATTAAACTTTATTTTGTGCAAAACAAATAGTCACCCAAAAAAGAAAATACAAAGGATACTGTGTTGTCCGAGTTACATCAGGTGGGTTCATTTGAAGGAAACACTCTGCAAGAAGAATCACACGTTAATCAGAATCTAGATGGCCATGATGAGCACAACAGACAAAAAGGAAGGACTTCACAAGATTACATAGATTCATGTTACCTGTGCATATCTCTTTCATGCAACACCTTGACCGATTAAGACTTGGATAATACTACAAAAATAGATTAATTTTTGAGAGGCGATGAATACTTCAAATTAAATTAGAATATATAATCAAAAGGGCTAGCAAATGACAAAAAATAGACTATTAGCAGAATAGGGTAATAAGTCAGGCATGCATCAGGTCTTGCTCCAACAAATTAACCAATTTAAATTATAAACAATCAAATGAGAAAGGTTTAGGTACGAAGAAATAGGAGCGAACCAGGAAACAGATGGGACACTCTTCGAAATCAAGGGCGTCTTCGTCACATCCAGGGTAGCAAGGCGCCAACTTGGATTCGAGAATGAGCTTCCTCAACTTCTTCTGGTCAATGTCGCGATGCTGGTAAAGACCCTGCTGCGGCCTGGTATACTGCTCATCCACCACCTGCCTCCTCCTCCCTATCTTGTTCCCCATGCAATCAATCCCACCGCAACAAGACGGAATACAAAATCTCCACTTAAAATCCCTCGATCTCTCTCAACATCCCAGCTAAAAGCTTCCAAAAAAACACATCGGACAGAAAAACAGAAACCTAATTCCCTTTCACGAGCCCATCTTCTGCGAAACAATTCAAGCAGCGGAACCCTAAGTCCCTACGACAGATCAAGGCCGGAAAACTCCCCTCTCTCTCGCCTTCGCCTCTCGAGATCGAAATCCGCATCAAGGCGGCGCCGAACCAGATCAGAAACCGAAATGCGCGGCGCGGATCTCAATTCGAAGCCTCAAAATCACATCCCCCCGGCCGAAGAAGGAAACCGAACGCGTAGAACGCCAACCCTAGAAACCCCCCGGCGTTGGTAACTGGTCCCCTTACCTAGCTCGAGCCTCGCGTCCGCTGGTACCGTCGGAGGAGAGCGAGGGCTGGGGTTCCGCCGTACGAAGAAGGTCGAGAAGAAAGGAGGAGGAGGGGGAATGATTGGAGGGAGGAAATGGTGCAGTGTGTGGGCTAGCGACAGAGATTTGAACTGTGGTAAATAGCGGAGATCGATAGCTCGTAGCTAGTGGCTTCGGTCCACATTGTGCTATACTGCTATGGATATATCTGCTTGCTAGTGCTAGTGCTAGTGCTAGTGCTACGGCTATTGCTATGTCGGTGAGTGAGAGTGCGAAATTGAGATCGATGGTTCCCGATGTGTAATATAAAATTTAATCGGAGGTTGTTTGGTTCGGCGTACTTTGGTTCATTCAACTCATGCCCACACGAACACGCGAAACAGCATCGTATTTGTTTTTACGGTGGGGGCGGGGCCCGGAAGGAGCTGGTCAAGGTAGGTAGGGGCCAGGACCCGTCTCTGTGATCCAACTTTGAGTAGCTGTGTATTTTTTTTTTATTTTTTATTTTTTTATCAGCTCAATGTTTTTCGAAACTATAAAAATTAAATAAATCGGAGATCTCTTTTTTTTAAAAAAAAATCAAAAGAAATACTTCTAATGAATGTCATTATTATAATTACGACTAACTGTTATAAACAACAAAATCTACGGAATAACTATAGCGTATATACTTAATATAATCTTATTATAATAGCTTGGATTATAACAACTATTTAATAGTTATTTTTAATTCATTTTAACGAAGTTTATGTTTTTTTTTCACATTGTAGCGTGTGACAAATAATTTCTACCCATTATATAAAAAAATAATTAGCCTGTGTCATCGATCTGATCTCATATAATTTTTCTAATAGTCTATTTACCATGATAAACTGAAAAGCATGCACACCGGCTAATTTAGAAGTCTAATATCATTTAGTTACGCGTCTAATTTAGAAAAAAAATTATACAAATATGTTATAACAGGATCAAACTGCGAGTAAACGGTAACAATCTTAATATCTTACTGAGGCACCATAGACTTTTATATATTATAAAAAAATATATAAATCCACTACATTAATAGCCCATAATACCGGTTCCATGAATATGGAGGGAGGTACGTATAGATACACAGACATCAAACACATGATAAAGTAAACCTCAAGTCATTAGTTCTTGAAAATCAATTTATGATTATTACGCCCACTATATCTTGGGACTTCTACAGGTTAAAAAAAATTCTACACGTTGATGTTAAATCATACATTTTAAAATTTTAAATTATAAATCATAAATTTGAAAATACTAAAATAGTACTTTTTTCACATTATTATAATTGTCAAGTACCTTCTAGGCGTTGCAGTAGAAATATAATAGTTTCTACACTATTTATCAATTACAAAAAATTCTATACATTTCCGCTAAATCTTAAATCTTTAAATTTAAATAATAAACTCAGAAAATTATTATATTAAAATATTATTTAACACTTGATTAAAATTATTTAAATTTTATTAAAAATATTTTTAAACAGTTGAGGTGTCAATTCAAATAAATCAGATCGGATTAAGTAGGGTTGAAAAAATAATTTTATAAAAAATCTCAACCTGAATCAAACATGAACCTGAATACAACTTAAAACTCCTAAATCTAAACCCGACCAATTCAAATATGACCTAAATAACATAATTAAAAATAACTTTTTTACTATTTTTCTTATAATTATTCACTGTTATCTTAATACTTCATTATTACCATACCAACATTGATATTGATATACCTAAAAGTATTTTAATTTTGAAAATAAATTTTAATTTTGGTAAAAAAATCACTAAAACCTAATTTCTGGTCAATCCTGGTCAACTCAAATCCGATTCAAAAATCTCTAATATGAATTTGACTCGAATCCGAAAATCCTTAACTTAAACATGATTTTTTTTTTCAAATTGATTGGTTCAGATTCATTTTTATTATCCTGATTTTTACCCATTATAGTAATTACATAGTAACTTTTAAATATTATAGTAATTAGTCGTAATTACTATAATAACCCTATAGGTAAGAAACAATGTTATATGATCTTGTCCAAGCGCTAAGTCAATGGACGTTAGGGATATGGCACTCTCCGCTGTCTTCCGCTTGTCAATGTAGACCTCCGGCGAACCTGCAAAGAAGCCGGGCCGGGAGGGGTTTCCCGGCAACGACCCTCCGACGCTCAAGTCAGGCAACGAGGAAGAAGAAGGAGAGCAAAGTAACGTTATTGTGGCTACAATGATGAGAATCACATACCTCCGTCGAAGTCTGGGAGTTCTTATATAGGACCCCGGGGAGCCGTGGGCACGCTTCTCGATGCGTGCACGCTTCCCCGAACATACCTAGAATGAGTGTGTTAGAAAAGCATGTCTGGCGTCATTCCGCAATCGTCCGAGCATATCTCTGACGTGACAGTAGAAACTTCTGTCGTACGATTTTACGTACGGCTCGGCCGCCGACCATGCTATTTGTCAGCGGCAAGTGTCTCGAGGATGATATCAATAGCTCCCTTTCGTCCTTTTATGACCTTTATCTGTTCCTGGGTTGGCTGGCCGTTCGGCGCTCATGCCTCTGGGAGTGTGCGTGCCTTGGACTGAGCGAGAAAGCCCCGCTCATGTGCTTGGATGGGATTGCGCCTCATTGTCCTGCGGCTCGGCCGAGCGGCCTATCCGCTTGAATCAGAAGCTCTTTTACCTTGAGCGTCGGAAACCCGACTCGTGGCCGGACTGTCTTTCGTCCGGCCTGGAAGACTCCCGACCGGCCGTTCGGTCGGCCGGCCTGACCGCTCAACAGGACCTTGGGGTTGACCCTCTTGACCTTTGACCTCCACATGTCGTTGACCCCCGTCGATGTGGGCCCCCGTCCTTTCTACCGGATCAATTATCATTCAAAAAAAATTATAGGGAGCAAAACGAAAATTTTCTCCTTAAATTTATTAAACCACAGCTTAAGCCACGACCTCTCTCCCTCGTCAAGTCTATATACACGGAGAAGAAGCAGGGGAGTGGCAGCCATGAGAACGGGCGGTTCCATTCTACGGCACGGCCTCACGCTGGCGGCCGCCGCGGTGGTCGGACAGGCAGTTGCGCTCGCCAGGCGGCGCGGCCACGCCCAGGTGACGCCACTCCACGTCGCCTCCACCATGCTCACCTCCGGCGGCTCCTTCCGCGTCGCCTGCCTCCTGTCCCACCACTCGCACCCCCTCCGCTGCAACGCCCTCGACCTCTGCCTCAACGTCGCCCTCAACCGCCTCCCGGCCGCCTACTCCTCCCACCACCGCCCCCTCCCCTCCCTCTCCAACTCCCTCGTCGCCGCCTTCAAACGCGCCCAAGCCCACCACCGCCGCGGCGTCGCCACCGACACCTCCTCCTCCTCCTCCTCCTCCTCCACTCCGCCGCCGCCGCCGCCCCTCCTCCCCGTCAAGATCGAGCTCGACCACCTCGCCGTCTCCATCCTCGACGACCCCAGCGTCAGCCGCGTCATGCGCGAGGCCGGCTTCTGCAGCGCCCAGGTCAAGCTCAACCTCGAGCAATCGAGCATCGAATCCAGACCAAATCCACCACCCAAATCAAACCTCAGCGACGAAATCAGAGTCATGGAAGCTCTAACAAGCAAGCAAAGGAAGAACCTTGTCCTAGTCGGAGAGTCCCTCGACGCCATCGACGCCGTCGCCAGAGCTGTGATTCACAGAGTACAAACCACCGGAAACAACGATGTGCCAGAGCCTCTCAAGAACGCTCAGATCATCACGCTCCCACCACTCATCTCCTTCAAGAACACGCCAAGATCAAATTTTGATGAGAAAATCGCCGATCTGAGACGCATCATCTTCAGAGATTCCACCCAAGGAACAATGCTCGTCCTCTATCTGGGCGACCTCCAGTCCATTGCTGAAAACAGAGCCATTAATGGAGATGCAGTGGAGCAACTGATCATGGAGATTAGAAGCTTCATCTCTAACAGAGTTTGCCTCATGGCGATCGCAACATATAAAGCTTACATGAGCTGCAAAGTCGGGTTCCCTTCTCTCGAAGCTCTTCTTCGCCTTCAACCTCTCACCATTCCTGCCATCAGCTTCGAACTAGGTCTCAATTTCAATTGGTAACAAGATCATCCATTTCTTCAGAAAAAAGATAAGATTTTTTTTCCTGTTCATGTTCCTTTTGTTGATCTTTCCTTCTTTTGTTTTCTTCAGTGTTTCAGATTTCAGTTGTGAAGCAGAAGCTCTACCTTCTTCCTCTTGGCACCAACATTACAGGTTCGGTTCAGCTTCTCCGTGCGACGAAGATTCATTGTCGTCGATCTCATCATTCGATCAGCTCCCCCTGAGCTTGGGCCTTAACCAACGACATTGGCAGTTGACAACCGTTCCAGCCTTTGATAAGTCATCGAACCCGAACTCGTGCACCTCAAGCAGCACCATGGAAGTAGAGTACATTCCCAAGTTTCGGGAGCTTAATGCGGAGAATTTGAAGATACTTTGTGATGCGTTGGAGAAGGATTTCCCGTCGCGGCAAGAAACCGTTACGGAGATAGCTACCGCCGTTCTTCAAAGCAGATCCGGGATGATCAAAAGAAGATGGAAGTCGTCGTCAACGTGGTTGTTCTTTGAAGGTGAAGATACTGAAAGTAAAAGAAGAATAGCTAGAGAACTCGCAAGCCTAGTATTTGGTTCGCAGAGTAACCTCATCTCAATTAGCCTCGACAAGTCTAGACTATTTGACGCCGGCGATGATCATTATCCTTGCAAGAAAAGGTCTAGAATTGAGCCGAGTGATAGTTGTCTCGAGAGATTATTTCAAGCTCTCAACGAAGATCCCCACCGTGTTATCTTGATCGAAGATATCAACCAACTAGACCACCAAACCCGAGTTGGTTTCAAAAATGCAATGGAGGGAGGGAAAGTGAGGAGCTATAACGGTGCTGAAGTGAGTCTAAGTGATGCAATTATCATTCTAACGAGCTGTTCTTCGACTAAACCAAACGCTTGGGAGATCAATGAGCGCGAGAAGGAAGTAAACATCCATCTTTCTTTGGATTTGAATATTTCAACAACTGTGTCTGATGATGATGTAAAAGATAATGGTTCTTTCGACGCGGTTGGGCTTCTTGAGTTGGCGGATGAGATGTTCTTCTTTGAGTTTCTTCATCAAGACCCTTAATGGATGTGGTAGAGAGGCAAGGATTTTTTTCCCCCTTTGTTTTTTTTCCAAGTTTAACTTCTTCATTGAATCCTTCGGCGAGATTTAGTAACTAGATGTTGATGCTTGATGCGAGGAAACACTTGTAAATTGGTTTAGTGTTGGCTTTACTAGCGAGTTGTTGGGTCAAGCTCTTAGAAGGTGTAAGGATCAAGCTTGCCGATGAGTTATTAAGGTTTCAACGAACCTAACACACTCGTAACATCATGAATCGATCCACATGAGTGTGGAGTCCTATAACATATCTTTCTAAATTTCTCACTTCCGCGATCAAACCATTTGAGTTCAACAAGTACTATCAACCCTAATCTAACTTCAAAAATTGTTAAGAACATAGACACTACTTTTATAAAATGCTTAGTGATGCAATTAAGACAAGAATCATCTTCTTTTCTTATTAAGATTAAAAAAAAGATGTGGGTCAAAAGATTAGTGATGAAGAATAAAGATAAGCATCAATCTTTTAAAACCCTAATCAAAGTTTTGATGAACTCTAAAAAGTTGATAGCCCTTCATCTTTTCTCCTACTCCACCCCATTAATAATTCCCAAACACCAAGTATAAAATATCAGCATCTAAATTAGTTTAAAAAGTTAATTTTACTTAGCATTAAAATGAGTTTGACATTTCATTTGCATTTCAAAAATGAAAATATACTCTATGGAAGTTTTTTTTTCTACTTGTATTGGAAGAAAAATAAAATATTTGGATGATGATAATAATAAAGATAATGTATACAATAATTGATGAGCTGATGAGTTTAGGTATTAGCCTAGTGTGTGGAGTTTGATTAAAAAAAAATGCTTACTCTAAAAAAAAACTAAATTTCCTTTCTTCACCGTTAAATAACAATGAATTTGAATTAAAGAGACTTCATTCCAATGGAGAATAGCTTTATTCATTTATTCATATCATTACTCATTTCTTTTTCTTTGATCTTGTTGCAGCTGTTGAAGGCAGTCTAAAAGAGAATGGATCCAAAGAAAGTTGAAGAAACCCTAACTTTTGGAACCAATCTCAATCCCAAGAAAGTCACAAGCACCTTACTTTTTAAAAAAAAAAAATAATAACAATCTAGATTTTTAGACTTCACTCGACTGATTTGTTTATCGAGTAATTTCGAAACACAGCTTATGCCCATTTAAGTGGACCTTCAAACGAAAGTCATTTGTTCTCATTATGACCAATGAATTCCAAGACTATGTCTTGTGGGTGGTGTAGGGCACCTTTGTATGGTTTTCTATGAGGAGCTTTGTCTTCCATGGCTAGGCAATAAGTGAGGAAGAGATTTGAAGTGAAGAACTAGAATTGATCTATTAAATCCTTGCGAGCTACTACTTAAAAGTAATTAGCTAGCCAATCACATTGAGATGAGATCTTAATTGTAACTAATAACAAGGATTAGTGGTGTTATAGGCTAGACATAATAGTTCAATAACATTGATTGTGTTGTTATTTACAAGCCAATTGATAAGTTTATGGTTTAAGACTAAGCAATTGGTTCAGCATGCACAACATGTGATTAAAGAAGGATTCTTTAGTTTAACTGGCCATCATGTTTTTACCCAGGTCATTTGCACTTTCAATCCGATTGAAGAACCGAATCTGACCATGACGACAAATCCAGTTTTCCCGGTTAGACCAGTCCAATCTAGCTGGAGTTTAATATCTCAACTGAAATGATTCGGTAGGCAGCTGACCGAAAGCAAACTAGAAGGAAAAAATGAAGAGGATTCTAGTGCTCTAAATGGAAAACGTATTCCGTCAGACGCTGTAAGTTGCTCGGATCCAACTTGCGCTCGGTGACCGTCTTCGGCTTCTTCACGATAACCATCTTACAAGATGAATCCAATTTCCACCCGTGCTGCAAGGCATCTGCACCAACAAAGTAACACGCATTCGAAAAATCTCAGTTAATAACCAACAAAAATTTTAAATTATCATCTACGTTGAAAACAACAGTCACTTTACGTACAATCTATGGCGCGGTCCTCACTCATTCCCAAAAAGTGAGCTACATCGGTGACGCTAATTGTTGAATAGGCAGAATTTAACATCTGAAACATCTTCTTGGTATAGTTTTCTAAGACACAGCATAAAGATGTCCAAGTGACATGAGATTTTATACGAACAAGATGGTATCAAGTTTCTAAAACCACAAAATCCAAGGAGAACCGGCAAAGAATTCTTCAAACAGTGTACCAATAAAGGCATGAAGAAAAACCAAACTGAGATCTAGTCAATATGTCAAAGATGTAAGAATATGTATAAACAAGTAGGTATTCTATTGAATCAAATCTCCTCCTGCATTAAACTAGTTATCTTTAATGTAATATATCTTATAGGTATATCTAATGCTGGTGAATTTAGAATACAGAAAACACAGGTAGGATTATTTTGCAAGTTCAAAATCTCAGATTGGTTCACTCTATTCATGTGCAGTTGTATAATCACCATCATTTTTCAAAACATAATGAATAGCCAGTTTTGGTGGATATGAACACCATTTCTCACAACAAAAATGAAGATCGTGAACTTGCAAGCGAGGATCTCAATCACATGAGATAACTATTCTTGTCAAGCAAACTTACCAGAAATGTTTGATTTCAGAGTTAAGCGATAACATACACTGAGGCAAAATAACAGCAATCAATTGGAAGGAACAGAGAAAATGCTGATTCTTTGTCATACAAATTAAAATAGCTTCTGAAATAGAAAACATTTTTTGTGTATAATGGACCAGTGAAGTACTAAATTTCAAGCATCAGGTTTTCAAGTAATTCATTCTGTGTCTTTGTTGCTTTTATGCAGCAGTGACCAGAGTAACATGTGCAGAGTAAACACAGGAAAAGCACACAACAAGCAATGCATGCAATACAGAAGCTTCACGACTACCTTTGTACTATCTAACCAATCTTAAGATGCTGCACGGATAATATGGTCCAAACTCTTACACAATTCACCCAATTATTCCATTTAAATTCACATCCAAACTAAATATTAGTCTGACGCCATCCAGGTTACAGGTTACCCATGTATCCAAACTTAAAACGATTGTCAACTCCAACTCCTTTTACAAAGAAAGCAACTGTCTACAACATTTTTCAAAAGGAGAGAGTTTCATAGAGAATATATCACGGGAAACAGTTTCCTAAACTGTGTAAGGAAATGATAGGGCATGTTTGTCAAACAAAATTGAAAAAACAAACTCTCAACGCCATGGCCTGTTTCCTGCAATGTGTGCATAGCTGGGCCATTCTAATATGCAAGCATTCAACAACAAAAAACTAATTAAAGGGAGAGGTAAAGGGAAACAAAGGAGTCTTGGAAGCTTGCTAGACACAATCTTCATTACCAGAATTCTAGAGCAATTTTACCAATTTTGATACTATTACAAATGCACAGAGTCAGTATTTTGAGTTTCAACTATTAATTTACAAGTATCAACATTGTTCTTTCTGCAAACCTTAAGTATCCCTGCCAAATCAATATTACCCAAAACCACGTTCCAAAAAAAAATACCGCTGTCTGGACTAGGCTGCTGTTATAAAACACTTCAATGCTACAGCCATGAGAGGTCACATACGACTAGGCTACTATCATTAAGGTTTTCAGGAGCTTAATTAGCAAAAGCATTCAGGTTACTAACTCTCAACAAATTGTTCAAGGGAAGTGAGCTAACTCTAGGATCTTATAGCGTGATGAACTCCAACACATTGCCATGAACATGTTAGACTAGCATGGAAAAGAATTCTCTGATATGCAGGTAAAAGTGCTAACAGAGTTTATTTAAACTATCTGAGCATGAAAATATGGATATTGAGTGATGATATATTTAACGAGTAAGATCAAAGTAATTTGACTTGAACTCTTGTTTGTTGTTATAGTGATGATATATTTAACGTAAACAATCAAATATATCAATATGACTTTATTAAAACAAACAAATAACAAACTTATAGCTAATAATAGGGAAAATGATTGCCCAGAAATTATGCAATAATAAAATGGACTTCATTTTTTCTTAGACAAAACGTACAAGAAGTCACGTGTCACAACTATTTGATGTCCATTGAATAGACATTATTGAGCTGTATGTAAGATAGTTTTATTAGCTATAGTCATCTAGCTTAAATTGCTTTTAATCAAATTAACTAAAAAATTTCTTTAGTTACATCTAATTTCTCGCACCTTCCAACTCCAATTGATCCAACTTGTTTAACTATAAAATTTATTGACTAATTCTTTTGTCTCTTTTCATCTTCTATTGAGAAACTACTGATAATTTTTCATTAACTAAAATTTTATTCTCCCTCGCTAGCCAATACCAACATTCTCTTGTTTATTATATTATATCAGAATTTTATAAATAAAATACTGAAAGAAAATAGAAAATTTTAGCAAGGGCACAAAGGCATTAGAATTCTACAACTATACTAATGTATTATGCATAGTCATAGACCTAGTCTCCCTTCCCGGTAACATTGTTGAAAAGGAGTAACCTTGTGATATGGCTTAGATGGAATTAAAGGACTAGTGATCATTCAACAATTTCCATTAATAAAACTATTAGTTGTAAAATCAAGAATGCACATATCAGATGAAGTGTCTGTTGCTATCTCCTCCAACAATGAATTTGTGCTGCCACATTTCAAGAACTCCAAGTAATTTAACTTACAAATAATAATAATTATTTAAAAAAAAAACAATCAATCAAATGAGAAACGCTACCTGAGAAAGCAACAACCATGGCGGCAATTTCAGCGCTCCAATCAAACCCACGAATCGCGTCGTACACCCCAGCATAATCCCGAGTCCATAGGCATTGCCCGATTTTCCAAACAGCAACAACCTCCGGTCTGCTCTCCTTGATCTCCAGCGGTATAGATTTCCACAGAAACCTCGCGCTATTGCTGAAAAATAAACAATCGGTCATCAGTTCCAAGCCCAAACCGATCAAACATAAAGCTCGCGTCTTACAGATCGTTCGCAAAGACATGTCCAAGGAGATGGATGGCGAAGGGCCACTCGTCTTGGTAGCGGATTCCCCGCGACGCCAACTAAAACCGCACAAATAAGCATCAAAGACAAGGCGAAAAGCGTGGAAAGTTCGAGATGGGAAACCCTAGAGAAGCCGTAACAGAAGATGGACCTTACCTTGAGCATGAGATCGTCGCAGGTGTCAGCGACGGCGGAGTAGCACTTGGAGGCCAGGGCTTTCTGGATAGGCGAGAGATCCATCGCGAGGTAGAAGCAGAGGGGCGATTTCTTCCTGCCTCCGTCTTCGCCCAGGCGAAGCCAAGCTCAATCAGTGCGTTCTGATAAAGAGGCAAAATTCCACTTTGCCCCTCGTAGCTTGTTTGTTTTAGTTTCACCCTTCAAATCCTAATCAAAAAGTGTTACCAATTACATGAGTGAAGCTAGACAGATTGAAAGTCCTAGTGAGTGAAGTTAGGTAGATGAAAAGACCTGGTGAGTGAAGTCAGACACGTGGAGATTCAGGCGGGTCAAGGCTAACTGGACACTTGGTGTTGGGAAGTCCAAGTAGGTCGAAGGAGTGACCGAATACTTGGCACAAAGAAATCCAGATGGGTCAAAGATGACCGGACATCTGATGGAAGGAAGTCCAAGTGGGTCATAGAGGACCGGACACTTGGCACGAGACGGTAAGTCCAAGTGGGTCAAGGTTGACCAGACACTTGGCACGAGGAGAAAAGTCTAAGTGGGTCAAAGGATTGACCGAACACTTGGTGAAGAAGTACCGGTAGGTCAAGCTTGATCGGATGCTAGGCATAAGGAGTTCCAACAAGTCACAATTGACTGGATGTTAGAATTGGGAACCTTGGACTTTAGTTAAGCAAATCAAAGGGATGTCAATCGATCAACCAATCGATTGAACCGCAGTCCAATCGATCAGTCGATCGATTGGAGGTGGCTGCGAGTGAAGGCTGGCTCAATCGATCATCCGATCAATTGGGAGCCTGAATCGCAACCACAGAAGCTTCCCCAATCGATCAGCCGATCGATTGGGCACCGCCAATCGATCAGCCGATCGATTAGGCACCGCCAATAGAACAGCCGATCGATTGGGCACCTTCAATCGATCGATTGGGGGCTGGATTTCTCGCGTGACACGGGGAAGCCTGACTCAATCAGTCTATCGATTC
>JBBMJZ010413106.1:18758802-18770202 GCA_037833815.1 Zingiber zerumbet | reverse complement strand
TAAATCGGAGATCTCTTTTTTTAAAAAAAAAAATCAAAAGAAATACTTTCTAATGAATGCCATTGTTATAATTACGGCTAACGGTTATAAACAATAAAATCTACAGAAAAACTATAACGTATAATACTTAATATAATCTTATTATAATAGCTGAGATTATAACAACTATTTAATAGTTATTTTTAATTCATTTTAATAAAGTTTATGATTTTTTTCACATTGGAGCGTGTAACAAATAACTTCTACCCATTATATAAAAAGTTAATTAGCCTGGGTGACCGGTCTGATCCATACAATTTTCCTAATAGTCACTATTCATCCGTGTAAATTGAAAAACAGGTACACCGGCCAATCTAGAAGTCTAATATCATTTAATTACGAATCATATTTAGAAAATAAATTTCTATAAATACGTCATAATAGGATCAAACTACGAGTAAACGGTAACAATCTTAATATCCTACTGAGACATCATAGCCCCTTGGACTTTTACATGTTATAAAAAAATGTAAATCTACTACATTAATGGCTCCTAGTGTCGGTTCCACGAATATAGAGGGAGGTACATACAGGTACACAGGCGTTAGGCGCATGGTAGAATAAACCTCAGATCATCAGTTCCTGAAAATCGACCCTTAACTATTATGTAAGAGATATCATACGTCCACCGTATGTGATATGTGTTGGAGCTTCTACCTGTTAAAACAAATTCTACACTTTGAGGTTAAATTATAAATTTTAAATTATAAATCATAAATTTGAAAATACTAAAATAGTTAGTTTTTTCACATTATTATAATTGTCAAGTACCCTCTACAGTTTTAGTAAAGATAGAATAGTTTCTACAGTATTTATCAATTATAAAAAACTTTTATACATTCTGACTAAATCTTAAAACTTAAATAATAAACTCAAAACATTATTATCTTAAAATATTATTTATAATTACAAAAAACTTCTATACATTCGGGCTAAATCTTAAATCTTAAAATTTAAATAATAAACTCATAAAATTATTATATTAAAATATTATTTAACACTCGATCACAATTATTTAAATTTATTAAAAATATTATTTAACACTCGATCCAAATTATTTAAATTTTATTAAAAATATTTTTAGACAGTTGAGGTGTCAATTCAAATAAATCGGATTGGATTCCGATAGAGTTGAAAAAATAATTTTATAAAAAATCTTCTGAATTAAACATGAACCTGAATACAACTTAAAACTCCTAAATTTAAACCTGACCAACTCAAATCTGACCCAAATAACATAATTAAAAATAATTTTTTTCATTATTTTTCTTATAATTATTCACTGTTATCTTAATACTTCATTATTACCCTACCAACATTGATATTGATATACCTAAAAGTATTTTAATTTCTAAAATAAATTTTAATATTGGCAAAAAAAAATCTCTAAAACTTAATTTCTGGTCAACCTTGGTCAACTTAAATCCGATTCAAAAATTTCTAATCTGAATCTGATTCGAATCCGAAAACCCTTAACTTAAACCTGATTTTTTTTTTTTCAAATTGATTCAGATTCATTTTTAATATCCTGATTTTTACCCATTAAAGTAATTATATAGTAACTTTTAAATATTATATTAACTAGCCGTAATTACTATAATAACTCTATAGGTAAGAAACAATGTTATAAAATCTTGGATAAGAGTTATTTTAGAGATAAAATATTTAATGGAGTGTTATTTTAGTTTTTTTTTAAGAATGTTTATTTTAATAATTTGAGAAGTCTTTTTAATTTTTGCTCTATGTTTTTTTATGCTCAGTGTTTTCAAAATGGGCAATTTTTTTATAGATATTTTCCATTTCATGTGTCTATCAGAACCTCTTTTGATATTTAGTCTCCCCTCCTTTCCAAACATTCTGCCAAATGGTAGAAGAATAGGTAAAAAAATTTAATGATTCCACCAACATAATTTGTCAAAATCTATTTAAAATATAATTTTGATCAGAATTAATTCATGCATATTCACTGAATACTTTTTAAATCTGGCTTGTTTGGTGCCAAAAGCTTTTAGAAAAGTTAAAGAGAAAATACACATTAAAGATGGCTTTGCTGACAGCTTCACCTCAGCTACTATGAGATTGACTCTAACCACGAGCTTCTAAAAACCACCGAGAAGAATAAGAAAAATAGAAATAAATACTTATCGATACTATTCAATAATATAATTTGTACTCGCTGTCAACCAACTATTAAGTCATTTATTTTCATTTTTTTTTATTATAAGAACAACTGAGTCCCGAGGTCATGAAACTCATATCATCACCTAAATATTCCTAGTTTAAATCCTAATTATAACATATTTGTATGAATTTTTCTTTTAAATGAAGGACGTAATTAAAGAATATTAAGTTTCTGAGCTGGCCGCCATATGCACTTCTCGATTTACCCTTGTAGTCGGCGAAAAACTTTCGTGGGATTGGATCGGTCACCCCAAAGATAGTCAATAAGACTAACTGGGATTATCATTATAAGAATAACTGAGTTATCTCGGGATGATACGATGGTTAAGACATAGGATATTATTACATGATGTTTTAGGATTGAAATTTGGCGTGTCCGAGCATGCATTTCCCGTACCTTTCCACTTGCACTAATGACTACTAGCCACCCATGATTTATTTCCTTCGTGTTGGTCTAGAAACAGATTGACGGAAGCGTTGGGATGAACGAATCAATTTTTTACCATATTATAAGAATAATTGATTCCATATTTTTTTTTTGGGATATAACTAGAGATAGACGGTAAAAAAAACTGATATGCATAACCACCTTTTAGTATAATCTGAAACAATCATTAAGTTGTGAATCGTCTTTTGCCACATGAAACAATCATTAAGTTTGTTTTTATATAATCCAGGTATTTATTTTTTTTATAATTTTTAAGGATAAAAATTAAAATGAACATCCTAAATTTTATAAATCATAAAAGAAAACATCTTTTTCAAAAAAAAATTATGTAGGCACCTCTCCTATAATTTTAATCCAAAAATACCTCTTAACTTATACAAGCTATCCGATAACTTCTACCCATTATAGAAATTATTTGGTAGCTTTTATAATATAATTGTTATAATATATTTTATGTGAATTTAGAATTTATATCTAGTAGAAATTACCTGGTAATTACAATCTGGTAGTTATTACAATACGTAGAAACTACTAGGTAGCCGTTACAACATGTTTAATGTGAGAATAGAGTTTATGATTTAGGATTTAGATCTATGAACACCATTATATCAAAATACCTTTTTTTCAACTTGGTTAATTATTTAAACTTCATCAAACTCACTTTAAAATATGCAACTGTTCGGTAGATTCTACATATTATAACATCTACTCCATATCTTATACACAGTGTAAATCTTAAATTTTAAGTTTACTTTAAATATGTTATATCAGTTATCGGGTAACTTTTATAGGAACACGGGATCTAGAAATATTTTTGGGATAAAATCATATGAGAGGTGCTCATTTAGAGGTGTCAAAAATGAACTTGACTCGGCGCTTTGACTCGAGTTGACCTGAATCTGTTGGATCGAGTGGACCGGCTAGAAAAGGATGAATAGCTTGCAAATAAAAATAAGAAAGTTCTTACATGCATGATTCAAAATCCATTAAACCAGCGTTTATAGTTTAACTAGCACTCATCCTCACTGGATCTCTCTCTTACAGTACTTACTTTCATTTACCATTTGTAGACTTACTTGACTTTGATTTCTTGACCCACCGGATCTTTCTACTAGATGCCCCATTTGGATTTCAACTAATTGTCAAATTCTATAGACTCAACTAGATTTCTCGCTAGATATCAGATCCTCTCTTGATGTATCTGGACTTCCTACTAGTTATTAGGTCTTCTCTAAACCTATCTGGACTTCTACCAATTATCAGGTTCTCCAGACCTAACTGGACTTCAGCTTGATGTCTGATCATCTAGATCCATTAATTAGTCTGTTAGGCTGCACACTTAGCTCAAGAGTTTAAATCACAAGTCTAACTTTACCTCATTGTCATACATCAAAACATGAGTTAGATCATTAATACAAACTGCACCAATAAATTTTTTTTTTGATGCAATGATAAATTAGGTTAAAGTTAGTAATAAAAAAAATCATTTCAGGCTAAGCAACAAATATGTATTAATAATCAAAATTTTTAAGTTTTAAATTTAATTTTTGGAACTTAACCCCCTGTATTCTTCCCCTTGTCATGCATAAAAAAAAGGTTAAAATAAGCGCAAGTATAACAAGCAACAACATATGAAAGTAATTTTTAAGTACTCAATATTTACCTATTTAAAAAAAAATATAAGTACTCAAGATTTTTCAAAGAAGTTTGTAATAGCATTTTTCAAAGGGAGAACTTAAGATTATGTATTAGAGCTCATCTAGAAATAAAACATGTGTATTTTAAAAGAAGATTTTCATAAGAGTTTTTAAAACTAATTTTTCAAAGAGCTCAAAGATTTTTCATAGAAATAAAATATTTTTATAATAATTTTTTAAAGTTTTCTCAACATTATCTTCAATACATTTTTAAAATTTTCAAAGATATTTTTAAAACCTTTGTAAACACATTTGCAATGGATTTTCAATATAGTTTTCAAAAAAGGTTTCAAAGAAGACAACCTAATTCAAGTATAGGGAAGAATTTAAACTATGAATAATAATTTGGAAGTGCTATTATTCAAAATCGATACATTGCACAAACCATTTTAGATATTAATGTTTTTAAACACATGTTGCTATGATTCTCAAAAAAACATTTACAATAAGCTACTTAATGTGAATTATTGTATCGAAGCCAAGCAAGATTTAGATTTTGGTGTCATGGTTTAAAAAGACATATTTACGATTTTTTTAAATAATAATTTGTAAAAACTCAGTAGTTAAGGATTTGTAAACTGACACTAGGATAATAATTTGTAATAATTTGGAAGGATTTCAAAACATAATTTTTAAAAAGTAATTTTAATCTATACTTTTGAAAATAATTTTCAATATATCCCCCCTTAAGATGACACTCCCCACACAAGGGATTTGTTATTTTCAATATAAGGTAATGAGTTTTGAAAATAGTTATATTTTTTTTATTTTATATATTTTTAAATTTGATAATTCTCCCCCTTAATCATACATGCCTTTTGGATTTCCTTGTTTTTCAAATATTGTGAGTCCTAAGTATTAAGGTGAGTAAATGTAAGTTTTTCCTAAGGGCATTTTGAGATTCTTTTTTTTTTTTTTTTTTTTACATAGTTATTTTAGAACATACTTATTCTAAGTAAATTGTTAAGTTAACAAGGTTATTATGTTGATTTTAAATCAGTTAAGCTAGTTAAGTTAATTTAACATTGAACTTAAGTTTGTTAAGAATTGTTAAGTTAGTAACAAAAAGTAATCTTAAGTTAAAAGGATTGTTAAGTTAATTTTAAGTTATTTAATTGAATTGAGTTTAATTTTTAACTAAATTTACCTGTGACCTTAATTTTATCTAAAGTTAATTTCTAATTAATTTTAGTTATGCTGTTGTTGTGGGTTCATTTTAATTGCAGTGTTATTAAAATTTTTAGATTTTAATTACGTATTAAGTTTTTATTTGAATTAATTAAGTTAGATTTAGTTTCGATTAATTAAGTTATTTAATTAGTTTAGGGTTAATTAATTAAGATAGATTAATTTATTTTTAATTAATTAAGTTAGATTTTAAATTAAATTTGGATTACTTAAGTCAATTAATTAGTTTAGGGTTAACTGATTTGATTAATTAAGTAAATTTTGGATTAATTATATTAATTAAATAAGTGTTAGCTATGTTTTAATTAAATTAATTAGGTTGAATAAAGTAGATCAATTAATTAGGTTAACTTAATTAGATTAATTAAGTTACATTTGACTGATTAATTAAGTTTGATTAAAATTTTCAATTAAATTAATTAAGTTCATTAACAGCTTCAATTAAATTAATTAAGTTTGATTAAGGGTTTCAATTGATTTAAATAAGTAAATTAATTGAATTTGATTAATTAAGTAGATTAATTAAATAGGTTAGATTAGTTAAATGAATTTGGTTAATTAAGTTTTAATTGAATTAATTAATTAGATTAGATTAATTACTTTTGTTTGAATTAATTAAATAAGTATTAATTAAGTGGATTAATTAATTAAGTTGGTTAAATCAAAATAAATTTATTGAACTTAATATCTCACCTATTTCTAGATTATCAATCAGGGTGTCTTATAGTTGTGAGATGTTTGTAAATATAGTTTGACTTCTAAGAATTGATTGATATTTGAGTTAGATTTAGGTTTAACAATGAGTCAATTAAGTGCACATTACAAAAATTAGCTTTCAAGCTGTGGTGAGGCACAAAGTCTTTTTGGGTATCGAAGCAACGACCACTTCTAGATAAAATCTTTTAAAGAAATTATACACTTAACCTTCTTCTTGAAAAATCCTGGTCTAACTAGTCTAGGATGTGGCAAGGTAGCTTCGACTAGTTTCACTTAACTAAGTCGACCAAGTTGGGTACACCTTACCTGTTAGATTTTGAGGGATGTCCTAAGGCAATCACCTTACGATTTTTATTAAATATAGATTTACTATTTAAGTGCATATTATATTTTGATTATCTTAAACTCATTTACTGAATGTCCACAATACAATTCCTTGCATTAGAGAATTTGTGATTGGATTACAACTTGTGATTATCTCTACATGTGTAATTATGAACATATTAGAATTTTCCTAGTCGTCAAATTGGTGCATTCGGGCATCATCAATTCTGTAAGACTAGCACGAGTTATACTCCTTGGTTTGTCAAGCAGCTATTTTCTCACTGGTTAGAGACATTGGAATGTCAAGAGTTAAATGTAGATGTTAGTTATGGTAACTAGTTTATTGGAGTGACTCATTGTAAGACTTCATATGGTTATCTATATATATGGATATGTCTGTGAAGCTCTTACCGTAGCTCGAGTGTAAGTTTCCTTTGAGTTGAGGTATACAAGTCATCTTGATCATGGAGACTTATACTTTGACATCTTAAGCAAGTATCTCATCGAGATGTGGACCCGGGATGATTGAGTATAAGTCGAAATGCCCAAAAATATTTAGATAGCCCACAGAGGATTCACCACTCCTTTCGAAGAGACATATACCCTATGACCACTCATTAGGATTATTACTCAACACTATAACAAAACTATGCAAAAACAACGGTGAAAAACCATTGTGAAAGAGGGGAAAACCCGTTGTTATTATCTACATTGAGGAGCAATCAAAGATAACGGTTAAAAATCGTTGTATATTTACCTGAAACACAACGGTTTTTCACTGTTGTGTTTCAATTTAAACCGTTGTGTATGCGTTAAAGATTACAATGGTTTTTTTTTAAAACGACAAGGGTTTATAATCGTTGTATTTAAAGTAAAAAAATAATAGTTTTTCACCGTTGTGTTTCAAGTTGAACCGTTGTGTTTCAAGTTGAACCATTGTGTATGTGATAAAGATTACAATAGTTTTTTTTTTTCAAAAACGACAACGGTTTATGACCATTGTATTTAAAGTAAAAATACAACGGGTTTTCATTATCTTTGAGCGATCGTATCTTTGTCAACGCAAATAACGACAATAATTTTTTTCCCTCTTTCACAACAGTTTTTCACCTTTTTTATTTAAAAAAATGCACACATAAAAATCTAATTTTTTAGTTTGAGACACCATTTTTTTACTGTTGTCATTTGTCCATTTTAAATGTTGTCATTTCTCAACATACCAATTTAACCATTGTCATTTCTCAATACACACTAGAGAACAATAAACCGTTGTCAATAAACTGTTGTCTATAAACAATATATAATAATCTATTTTCTACAAACATAAATATCCAATTTAAATAATCACTTCTTATATATACAAACTTGTAGCAAAACATATATAAAAACTTATAGCAAACCATATATATTAACTCTTTACCACATATACAAAGAGTACATTACTGCAAATTAAAGTAGACAACCACAAAAAAAAACTACAAATGCTCCAGTAGAAACTTCAATGATATCATAGGACCAAAGTGGACCTTGAGATAGATCGATCACCTGGAATCCACTGATACATTGCTTAGAAACTCTAGTAGAAACTTCAAGGATATACTGCAGCAAGAGAGAATTTTGAGAGAATAAGAAGAAAAAATCAAGGACATACTAAAGGATTGTATTGTATTGATCCTGATCACCACAAGGGCTATTGTGTACAACAGAAAAGTTGGTTATCATCCAATTTGCAATCTCCTACGAATCCCCTTTACTTTTGAATGAAAGATGTGGAAGCATTTTTGAATTTAATTGCAGGAACTATATTTATAGGATTTTGAAATCATTGCCTAAAAGATAATGATCATGAACATTATGTACCTTTCAGATTTGAGGTCAAAATTCCTTCAAAAGCATAAAGACCAAAACACGGATCATCAACAAGATATAATACTTTGCCTTATGTTTATATAATACTTTGCTTTATGTTTATATAGTGCATTTTCACAAAACAAGATATCGTATTTTAGCAACAAGGATACCCTCGATTACTCTTATATAATATGTAGATTAATTTACTGAGAAAAGAAAGAAACAAGACTGAAAAAGACTAAAAAGAAAGAGTTGGAAAAATACTATTATTGATTCTAGTGAATCTCATGAAGTACCATGCCCTTAAATCCAGACTTCCATTTACTACCAAATCAAAAACTCAGAAAGCATTATATCGTGACAAAGAAAACCATAATCTTTCATAACTATGCAACTCTCTAGATTAAAGGAAAGGCTACGAGAATAGTGAAAAAAAGCACAACAAAAAATAGAGTTTAACACGAAAGAGGGCAGAGCACATCTTAATCAATTATCTATATTGCTAAGTTTTATTATCAACTAAAAAGCTTTAGAGAACAATTTTCACAAGAGTTACTATTGTAGTTTGATCCTGAATTTAAGCAGTAGTCAATTTCATGGGGTTTAATAAATAACCAATGGATATAATTTAATTATTGATTAAAGGCAGACCCAATATATTGATGAGAAAAGACTTCTAATCTACAAGTCATAGATTGAGTTCGTATAGATTACTTGATCTGCATTTTTCAATTGAGGTCAAAATTGAGAAACGAAATGACAATTTTTAATGAAGAAACTATTGTACTAGTTCATGATAAAATAAATTTCACTCAAGTTGTCTAACTATACTTTCAACCAGGGGCGGAGCCAGGAATTGACAAGAGAAGTGGTTAAAATTTTTAACTACTACTACTACAACAACAACCAAGTCTTATCCCAATAGGTGGGGTTGACTTTACGAATCCTTCTACATCATTGGATTCTATCCCCTACTAATTATCATCCATATTTAAATAAATTTTATCTTATTTTATTGTTGCTAACCAAATCTTTTTTTATTTTTCTCTTTCTCGTTTGATGTGTGTATTTATCATAGTTTCACATCGTCTAACCAAAACATTTATTGGCCGTCTAAATACATGTTTGTATCATCTTAAATGTGTCGCTCGTTAAAGTTCCACAGCGAATCTAGGGCAGAGGAAAGGATTCCTGTGCGCTCACCGTCCTCTCCCCTCGCCATCCTCTTCCCTCACCGTAACATATCATGCCCTCTGTATCAAACCCTACGCACGTAGGGCCAGGACCAGGGCCATATATTTTAGGCCCTCGCATTGCCTGAAGTAGGGCCTGATATATCATGCCCTATGTGCTACGCAGGGCAATCTGAAGATGATGCTTACACTAGGCAATCTGAAGTAATTAACTATTGAGAGGAAAAACAAACATAGCAATGCACAATATAATTGTAGCATGCAAGAGTGCATGAAGTAACAAGACCTTCAATGGATTTAGAAATAAGGATTCATAGAATATTTAATTCTAGCAAAGAAATAAGATATGGAAAACCTAGAATTCTATCATAGAACTCTTATCCTAATTGTTAGACAAAGAGGAAGAAACATTAGAGGATTAGGGCATACACAAACCTAGAAGATGAATGGTGACTTCGTCTTGTTGCTGGAAGATGGATAACTCATGCATCGCTAACATAGAATTCTATCATAGAACTTTTATCCTAATTGTTAGACAGAGAGGGAGAAATATTAGAGGATTAGGGCGTACACAAACCTAGAAGATGAATGGCGGCTTCGTCTTGTTACTGGAAAATTGGTAACTCCTGCATCGCTAACATGCTCACACCAGCCCATGTTTAAGTATTGTAATTTATAGAAATTACATGAGATAGCCTGGGGGGAAAAATTGGAGGATCAATAAACGAGTTATAATAAACAAGCTAAGTATGATATTAAAAAAAACAACTAAAGAGAGGAGATAGAAGTATGTTACCGGACTGCTATAGTATAACCTTCTAATGGAGAATTTTTTCATGATAAATCTAAAGAGTTGTAGAAAACATATATACAAGTGCAATTGTAGTAATAAAAGGTACAAACTCATGATCACATGATCACACCCTAGAAACATATATACAATATTGTAGCAAACTGTAATGATCATAATCCAAAGCACTTATAGATTACAAAAGTTAACCAAAAGAGTTTTCATGCCCAAATTCCTAGTCATCTAATATATGGTCTTGAATGCAATCTGCCCATTCAGAATGTATGTCATCAATTCTTTTGCGACAATTACTAATTTTACGAACTGCATGAAAATAAATAGGTGAAAATGTTACTTGCATAATTAAGTTCATCAACAGGATTCAATAAGAAAACAACAATTAAAAGAAATAACAACAATTAAGTTTATCAACAAGTTTTAATTACTATAGCTCGCAGTGAAGTCTTTTCACTTGATGTAGAATGCTCAATAATATCTTTCATACACTGATAAAGGTAATTCATCTGTATAGAAAATTTATTGATTATGAGTTGCACCGTCATACCTGGCAATCAAATGAACATTTTGAATGTTTTCTGATTTGATAACTAGTAGGAAAAGCAAAATTAGCCCTGAATAGTACTAAGAAAATAACTAAAATCCATATAAATCAAAATTAACATTCTCATCTAAAGCTAAAGTTAGCTTCTAGAAATCTCTAAGTCAAGGGGGCTCATAAAGCCTAGCTCATGAATCATCTTTAAAAATAAAAGCAATCGCAATTTCTAATTGTACGAAGTTTTCAGCAATAAAATTAGTAAGCTTCACAAAAAAAAACTACCTACCAAAGGATATTAAAATTGCAACAATAAAAATAAAGGGGGCTTGCAACTTTTTTCATTGCAAAAAGAAAGAAATGGAATACATTGGAAATAGTACAGAATGTAAGCATCAAAACGGAACAAATCATTC
>JBBMJZ010413106.1:18686752-18708915 GCA_037833815.1 Zingiber zerumbet | reverse complement strand
AGATATTCGTTTTTATATCCATACAGTCTCTTGTTGCTATCAATGATATTTAGCAGATACTAGATACCAACCTTGTATGTTTTGTCTATTATTTACTTATGTACCGTATTGAGCATGCTGGCCACATGTAGTATACATTATATCTGATTTTGCTTATGTTTATATGATGATTGTTGCATTTGACGCATCATATCATTGCATGCATGTCAACGACAAATTCTCTCTTGCGGTCGAGAGAGTCGTTGACCAGGGTCGCATCCTCGGCCACTCGAGAAAGTGGTAGCTGGAGTAGATGCCGCTTGTCATGTCGTGCCGCCCTCGGCCACTCATGGATAGTGGTAGCTGGAGTGATGAGCAGCATGGACCCGTTGCAAATGTAGCTAGTTAGCTACTATGCACCTGTCCATCCGGTCACTCGAGAGTAGTGGTGGCTTTTGGGTGGTACAGTTGTCATCGATCCGACCTCTCGACCATACAGGGGTCATGGTGAAGAGAGGTGGGCGGGGTGACCATCCGTGCATACGCTGTTATTATTATTATACCTATTGTTATGGTTGCTTATTTATGCTGTTGTTATTAGCTTATGCTGTTGTTGCTAGTTTATACTACTATTGTTTTTTATGTTGATATGCATATTTATGTTGAGATATACACTCGTGATAGGTGTTTAGACACTGGTTTATGTATTGGTAAAATGAATACATCTTACATATTACCTTATAGTTATAGCAGTACTGTAGCAGGTTTGTGTCACCCTGACCTTCTATTGTTAGCCTAGGATATGGTTTCAGGTATGAACATTTATGTTAACATTATGGTAGTATCTGCTATTTCTTTTATGAGACTGTATACTTTTGGCTCACTTTCTTTATTTATATGTTATGTTTATGCACTATCTTTTCTTTACCCGCTGAGTTCCAACATTCACCACGCCCAAATTGGTTTTCTTTCGCCAGGTAATAGGTAGACGATTGAGAAGTTGCTTGGAGAGTCCCGGCTGTCAGTCCCACGTCTTACTCGAGGATAATCTTCTTTTTGGTTTTGTTATTGTTTGGGTGGTATGTTGATTTGTTTGCGTACTTTGTTTTTTAATGAGTCGATGTGGATTTTGAAGTCTAGTCTACTGGTTGCAGGTATTTTAGTTAGTGACTTTATTAGTCTTACATTCGTATTATTTTATGATTTTCCGCTGCGTTTACTTTCAGCCGTGTGAACTGTTATTATTCTGCGTGGTTGTGTGTTTACTTTTAGCTATGAGGACTTATTATACTGCGTGGTTGTACATATATCCAGCCGTGTGGGCTGTTGAATAGGTTATTATGTTATTTGTGTATGTATATTGTTTCATATTGTCACCGGTACAGGGGAGATGTTGTCAGATTTTTGTCTGGCAAAGACTCCTTTGGGACGTGACACTGAAATTCCGTATCAAAGAAGTAAGTATGTATGTATTTGTTGATCGACTAATAATTTGGTTACTTATCTTAGGTTGACATTCTGGTTATCGAATATGGTTGTTCTCAGAGAGATTATTTGTCAAACTTTTGGCAACTTGTCCAATTTCAATGCAACTATGAAGACTGTTGCATCAAATGGTGGTGAAAGGAAAACTGATGAACAACATACAACACTGAAATGGAAAAACAATTTTGGCAACAAGAAAGGAAAAAGCCTTGTATATGACTGGAAAGACACAAACACATTTACACAAGCGCTGGAAAAGATTTGAATCTTGGATATTCTTACGAATTGTTTAATCAGTGTGGTGGTAAGTAAGTTTTATTCCTTTTTACCATTTTTATTTATTTATTTATTTTATTTTTTATTTTTTGATATGGGACCGTTAGAAAATTTGTAGGTCATTCTTCCTTTAAAAAATTTTGATTGCTTCATAGCTAATTCTGCATAAACATGCCAATGGATCCCATGCCTGGTTATCAATTTCACTTGTATTTGGGATTTTCAAATCAGCTGCTATTTTCTGGAAGTGCAAACATTTTGCACATTGTCTTACATATACATTATGGCAGTCCAAAACATTGTTTCTTTAGGCATTAATGACTGTTAGTAAGTATTCTTAATGAGATTATCATTTAGACATTAAGTTAAACTAAAAGAAGTCTTCTTGACATGTTAGATTGAATCCCTTCCTGCTGGAGAAATTATAAACTAATAGATAGGACATGACATGCTAGGATAGGCTAATTCTTCCAGATTGCATCTGAACTCTGAACATCTTTATTTATTCTGATTTATCAAAACAATTTCGATGATGCCATAAGATTATTTATAAGTGTTTAATTTCTGGCTTGACTTTCGTTGAGGTTTAACTCTTTAAGCTTAGAGGTTGAATTGGGCATTTCATTTATTTCCTTTTGGTTATTACTGTGTCTAGTGTCTAGATAGTATTTTGAGATCCAGAAAAATCTGGTGCCTGGAGGTGAACATATGAACCTCCTTGGCCATGAGTTTTTTGATTAAATTGGTCAAAATTGCAGTTCAGAAGAAAATTTTACAATGTTCCAAAATTCCAATTGGCTACAGTATCCATGGGTTTCCTGGTTATTTGGTTGAACCAACCAGTCTGGATTTGTTTTGTAAGTTCGCATGATTAATGTGAAGTATCAACATGAAAGAGCTAAATTTAACCTACCTCTGTATGTGTACCATTTGGCCCAGATTACGTGTGTTGAACATATCTAGTCATTTTAGTTTAACTATAAAGATTAAAGAGGGAATGAGACTGTTGGTTATACTCTAGTTCACGGGGCAACCTTCTTTCATGTTTAGATCTTAGCATAGTGCAGTTTGTTTTCTCTTCGCCCTTCGCATGTACTTTCTTAAAAACGTCCTTTTTGTTCATGTGTGATTTTATATTTCAGACATTGGCATCCCACATGCAAATGGCAGTGGAGGACTTGTGCACACAAAGAATCTCAGGAAAATTGCTAGGATCAACACCGGGTGATTAGCAGCAAGGAAAATTTTTCTACCCATTTATGGAAAAATACATTTCATGATGCTTTCAGTAGAATATGTCCAGTCCGTGCTGGATGCCATAAGTGTAACTGCTTACCTTAATTGGTGTGAATGGTATGTTCTGCGTGTTGTGATCAGACACGGTGGAATATTTATAAATTAATCTAATTTTCTTTTCCTTAAGCGTGAATCACTACATGGTATGTATTATTTTAAATAAAAATAATAAGAAATGCAACATATCTGGTTGTCCTTGATGAACGTGAACAATATTATAATCAAATGAGAGTTCCACGTAGAACTCGTATTCATGTGTATTATATCATCAAACTGTTAGATGTTAATTTCTTGGATCAACAAAATCTTTTGAAATTAATGTTAGAATGACTTCCTCTCCTTAGAGAACTCTCACAGCTTCTCTCCTAAGATAAAATTCTCTATCCAATGTAAGATTTACAAGATAGTTTGTAAAATCTAAAAAGTTTGAATAAAAAATCTTAAACTATTGATATTTGTAGTAAATAAAAATTTGTCTTTAAATTGATCAATACGTATGAAATCATGCAATTTATACTATATAAATTGGATTAAAAAAAGTTCATTAACAACTATAACCATTAAAATATTTTAATAAATTTTTATATTATTGATGTGATATATTAGAATCATGAAAAAAAAACTAATTCTAACTACTTAAGATGCATAATTATTCCTAATTAACCACGAATCCCATTTTAAATGAATGGTCAGTTGTCCTTTTAATTTCAAAACCCAATCACCAACCACCCTCACCTATCCCGTAAGTTTCATTTAATTGATGGCGTTTGATTATATTGATTGTAATCAATTAACGGCACGCATTTTGAGCAAAGAACTTTTACCCTGCCGTTTAAAAAAATGAATTAATTTTACTCAAAATTAATTCAATACTGACTTTCACTATTTTAAAATAAATTAATAATTCAGTAATACACCTTTTAAAATAATCTCATCAAATCAGGAATTAACACAATAAGAAACATAAATTCATTTTTCATACGCATTCAAGATGATAAATTATACGTTATTAATATAACTAACTAAGAAAAATATTATTACCTCGACTGATCAAATGACTAAACTTCATCGGTTAAAAGTCTCAATCTAACATTAAATGGTTCCATTGCAAAAATATATATATATATATAATATCAAAATGTTTCCATGTAAAAAAATCACAAGGATGATACATAATACTTTCTTCGTGCTCATATTCATGATGTCACATCATATGACAAGCTGTAGCGGAAGATACATACAAGTATTAAAATTTAACAGTTAAAAGAAAGCAATACATCACTTTCCAAGTATTATTTTTTCCTTTTCTTCCCTATAAGTGTGTAATCAGACTAAGCTGAGCCAAATTCTTGAATGTTTAAATTTAATTCGTTTATAATCGAGTCGAGCTCAAACTTTATTTAAAAAAAATATTCATAGCTCACAAACTCATTCGAGCTTTTATCACGCCTAAACAAACTTAATAAATATAAATTATAAATTTAAATATTCATTAAAAACTAAATTATATATTTAGAGAAAATTATAATATTCTTATTAAAAATTAGAATTTTATTCTAATAAATAAACAAATTTAATATATTTATCTATATTTTTCATATGTAAATTTACTATAAATTTAATATCGAAACTATTATTTTTTTCATTTAAAAATTGATATATAAATTTACTAACGAACATGTTCATGAGCTAACGAGCCAAATATTATAAAACTTAAGCACGGTTTGTTTATCTTAACGAACCTGATTAAACGAGTTTTTATTGAATCAAACTTCGAATGGCTCATAAACAGTTAGATTCATTTACACCCCTACTTCCCTGATATGTGAGTATGATGCTTAAAAGAAGATGAGTACAAATTTTATCCACTCAAATTGTTGTCTTCATTCCAAAATATTATACAATTGTTTATATAACAATCAATCATCTCTACAAACAACACATAAACCTCTAACTAATTTAGTTGTACTGTAAAAATCATTAGGCATTATACTATCAACAAGAAGCAACTCTGACATCAATTGACACTATAAGAAAAAAAAATTAATAGACAACACTTTTTACGCATTGCTTATGTGGCTAGAAAAGTAATGTTAAAAGTACTGTTATTAAAAGTCCACTCAAAAATAACGCGTAAAAACTATTGTTAGTTTTTACAAAGACAACGCTTTTACAATACTTAAAAAACATTATCATTTTTTACAAAAACAATGAGTATTGCAAAAACATTATCTTTTTTTACCAAGACAATGCTTATGCAATGCTTAAAAAATATTTTATCTTTTTTAACTTAATACAATTTAATAAAAAATATGTATATCCACAAATTAACTTTGTATCCATATTAAGTCTATACAAAACAAAAAAAAACCTTTCTTGGATTGTATGAAAGTAAATGAACTCAAAAAAATGCTTATTTTATCCTTCATAACCAGATCATTATCCACTAAACTTTACAAAACATCCTTTGACTAACTTATGACACCTTTCTTTAGGCCCGACTTCTTCAGCTCTTTAACACCACATCAAAACAAAAGTTTAGCATTAGAGATTCTCTTATGATAAAATTTAGAAGTTCAAATTCACATAAAAACTCTGAAATTAAAGTTGAACTTAATATAATATAAGTTATTGTTATTAAGTTAACTCTTGCAATTATAAATTAACATTGAACATGTATATATTAAACCCTACTGATAAAGTAAGCCTCCCTCCTCACAATAAACAAGCATGCTATTAATAGTCATGTAGGCTACAATACATAAATGATAAATTCTATAACTTTAAGTGTTATGAAGCATATTAACATAATAAATCATTTCTAGTTGTTGTGGTTCAAACTTGGACGTTTGTGCTACTACAGGTACTTGCATAACAATTAGAAGCATATTAGCAGAGCAAATCATTGCTAGTTGTTGGAGATAAAACTAGGACGTTTGTGGTGGCAAAAGGCGAATACATTCGCCCCTAACGCTCCCGTCAACCCATCCCAGGACCAACACGGAAGAAGTAAAACTGGGACGTTTGTGCTACTACAGGAACTTGCATATCAATTTCATGATCGAGGTTCCCCAATTCAAATTCATATAAAAATAAAAATAGCCAATGAATATTCAACCTCACTCCATAAATTGAATTACACTAAACGACCATTTCAACTACTCTAAATTCTCTTTCAAACAAATTGTATAATTTTTCTTTCCGTCTGCTGGAGGCAGTGACATAAATTGTATAACAGTATTTCAGGAATTGGCCTTGGAATTACTACAGCTCGATTGTGAGATTGAACCTGTGACATGGGATCTTCCTCATGTTGCTTGGATTATAGATTTTTACATAGAAACTAAAAATCATAATAATTAAATAAAAAACAAACAAACTGTGTTTCAAGTAAAACACAAAATTGATAATACTAAAAGTAGAACTACTCACCATTAAACTGCCTTAATTATTATGTACAACACCCCTTTTAGGTAATAAACAATAGAACTGGTCACCAAAAATAGAACCCGCTACATTCAGACTATCATGTATGATTATAGCAAAATCAACATGTTGTCTTAGGCTTAATTATTTAGGATCCAACTACACTCTTAATCATTCTCTCTCAAGACTAAAATTCTCTTAAACCTTCCCTGTGTTCTTAAGATATTTTCTTAGTCATTCAAACGTTAATCAATAATTTAATTAATGAAAGGCAAGGAGGTTTTCCTTCTTCCTTTTGTCCCCTGAAAATGACTGCAACTACAAGGAGGTGCAAAACAAGAAGTAAACAAAAAATGACCAATTCATAGTTGTGTTTATGAACTTTTGCTTTGTGATAAACAATGAAAATTATAGGGCGAACGCTCATATCATACTTTTTTCCATTTTTTTCCCACCACATTTCTTATCCTTTCAACTTTCAAGTAAATAGTATTAAGAACTTAGCTGAGCCTCTTATATGATATAGAAGATTTTACATAATAGAATACTAAAATTAGCTGTAAAACCATGCCAGACTAATAAGATACTCCAAGAGCCCAATGAAAACGTCCCACAGAATTTTGTATGAAGAAAATGAGGAGTTTACAAGAGTTGAAAGAATCAAGCTAGGAGGAATACACTAACACATCTAGCATGGGATATCATGGTTACCTTTGAATAAGTTCATACAATCTCAACCAATTTTCTCATAATTTATCATCAACTAGCTGCACCTAACTACCCTTAGATACCAATATTTTTTATTTTGTCCGTTCTAGTAATGCTACACGTCCGATCCAACAATTATAGGCAAATTATTTGTTACTTCCCTAGAGATATATCATAAACTTTTTTAAGTCAATAAAAATCTTATAAAATCCATCTTTTACCTCTATAATTTCCATTAATTGTCAAAACTTTTGGTACATCAGAATTCAAAAATAACAATTAAAAACTACACATGCTAAAATGGACGTTGACTATGAATTTGTAATTATGATTTAACATATATGATGGAATTAAAAAGGTAGGCATAGTAATGCAAAAAAGTAAGCATAGGAGTCTTGAAAGTGAACCAATCCATGTACCGGTAAATTAAAACTTAATAAAAGAAAAACTCATATCAACAAGTATTAGAGAAACGATCAGGCATTGATCAACAAATAAATGTTGAAAAAAATAAAGAAAGGAAAACCTTGTTAATGAAGAAACAGATATACTAAAATTCTTTAGAATTTTCCTTAACATGATCAATCAGATGCATCAGAAACAATACTGATACTTAATGGAGTATTGTTGTTGTTAGTAACTCGAAACACATTGTTCTTTCCTTGAATCAAAGTGACAGTTAAATGAAATAAGTAATATATTCTTGAAGATTCATAAGTACTGTCTATGCCTCAAGGATTTAGACAAGAATATAAAATTTTCTCACTGCAATATGACAGCATGGAATAACACATAATTGACAAATAAGAAACTAATATTTGTGAAAATATCATCAGCTACATGTCATATAATATTTACCAAAAGTACGTTGTGTAGAAAGAACCCCTATTCCTTAACAATTGAAGATACTAATTATTGTCAGTGAGGTGCTCATGACTGGAATTTCCTCTCTACAAGGCATACAAAAAAGACAACTAGATATCATTCTATATAGTTACAACTTTTTTGTACAAACCAAAAATGCAACATTTAAAAAAAATCATGCATTTCAATTATTACATGACTTAGGGAGGTAGATCCTAAATATTTTGATTTTGATGTTCATTGTTGCAAAGTGCAATATTATGAGATGAAGATTTAACTTTTATTCAGATGCACACCACTGTTACATTGGCTAAAACACTGCATATGATTATGAGAAGGTTGCTCATTTGTGAGTACATCACAAAATGAGAGAAACAAGACAAAAGTGACATTAGATAGCCATATGCAACTGGTACAAGCCCCAGGTATACATGCATTTACAACAAAAATATATATATTTAAAAACACACGAACAGATTTAATTTCTCACCTCACCCATTACTGCTTTCCCTCCTGGCCTAGACCTTATCCTTCCCACCATTTGTTTAAGCATATCATCATATTTTGGATCCCTGTCTTCAAGGACACTACTCTCATGTTCCACCGTGGCAGTGATCTCTGTGAAAACAAAAGTACATGACAGTTAAAATGGTTTGATTGCGTATATGAAATTAGTACACAAGAAAAATGGTTTCAAAAACAAAAGTAACTCACAAGATAACTCTACATAGTACTAGGAACATTCAACAGGGGACAATATAACACCTCTGAGATCCAAAAGAATCATAAAGTTAAGTTTCCAGTACAAGGATAAAGTTCTAGTAAATCAAACAAGCATAAATACAACGTCAAAGGAATTTAAACAGACACGATTAGTGTTCCTATACTTGCAATAACGACATGATTGATAAGACTCCAATTCTCAAGCATACTTCATGGCAGGGTTTCAGTGAAATCAGAAGTGAGCATCAAGGAATAAAAGTTCTTTGTCAATACTGAAAACAAAATATAAGAGAGAAAATTTAAAAGGAAAGCATGGAATGATAGTTAGGAATCTATAATGCATCCACTTGTAAGGGCAGCCATTAACTAGGTAAAGGAAGTATACATCTGATTTCACAAGAAAACAAAGGAACGAAATACATTTCATTTTGTCAATTTCCTTTAGTTTCTCAAGGATGCTAGATGAAAAGCAGCACATATGGAGGACAAAAATTTACTGATCATGAAATCTATTATAACTCTATTTCAGTTCTCTCAAATTATTAAAAGTAACCTAAGGAGAAAAAGAATTCAGGGCCCTTGCCAATTTTGGTGAGAATGGTGCAGCACAACCATGCGGGCCTATAGTTGTATGTGAGAAAACTAGAGATTACTATTCAGGAGAACATATAACAGATTTGCCCTCCTAATTCTTTTATTAATATGTCCATTTTACCCCGTAGTCACCTTATCGTGAAAAAAAAAGGAAAAAGAACTCATGTTCATTATAATGATTATTTGTGAATTCGCTATTGTAGTAACCAACAATATAGACTTCCTGTGAAAATTAAAAGAGATTGCAGAAATGGAATTGAAGCACAACAAAGATGTAAAGAGGAATTAACAACAAAAATGATATTTCATACATAGTAGAATGAAGTCACCGAGGCCTTCGTAATTAGATCATAGCCCTTCCTAGTTTTATCTTTTTGAGTTTCCGTATGAAAATAAAAAGAAAACCCAAGTTTCGTTCGTTTTCCTAAGAGAAGAAAAGTTAATGGATAACAACAAGGTCATAGGACAAACGATAACAGGAAAGCTACTTCATTTCTGCACCCACGAGAAGAAATGGGAACCGGATACCTGCATCGGGTACTCCAAGCTGATCTGGGCCATCTGTGGACGAGGCAGCAGGAGGAGGCGGGTCAGCAGCGGCGGAGGGACGCGCAGGTCTCTGCGCCGGAGGCGGCGGCGGCGGGTCGATCCGGCTGGGCCGCACCCTTCCGGTAGCACGCCGCAGGGCCTGCCCCATTCCACCTTATCCTCGTTTCTTCTTCTTCTTCCGAGCTCTCTAGTGACACCGACAGCACCACCGCCGCCGTGCTGGCTTGCAGTTGCAGGCTTGGAGGATTCGGGAACCGAAGGACCTTCCCTGCGACAGATTTTGTGAATAACGCTGACCCAAATTGAATCGAATAGGTCGGGTTAGGTTTTGATCTAGCGAAATATTCGATTTGCTCCCTGTAAATTTTAAATTTTTTACATGACCCCCTCCTACTTGCTCAAACTCAATATAGACACATCAACGATAACTCCTCTGTTTCTGGTGTAAATTTGCTTCTTTATTATTCGAACTCTTTTAATAATTTTTTTTTCTTTTTTTATAATTATTTTTTATTCTAACTAAATATAATTCACAAGTAAATGTAAATCACACCAAATTTGTTTATAATTGTTCAAATGACAAGTAGGCTAAATGATAATTTTTCTTATTTTTTAAATATTCTATTCACATTTATTTTACCGCTTGCCAATTCTTGCATGGCCGTTACTGGGGCAGACACTTAGAAACGTTTCATAGAGTTATATTTAACGGCGCCGTCTACTCATTAACATCTCTATTACTAATATACCCTCACAGTCGATGTATAATTACATTATAATTTATATGAAATGATGAAAAAAGTATACTCAAATCAGGTGAGTGGCGTTTTGGTAAATTATGGAAAAGTTAGGGTCCTTTCCATAGTCATAGATTCTTTCGGCAGTTTACCGTTTGAGGACGTTAAGCTTCGGCCGCCTTTTTGTGGCGGGCACATAAACCAGCAGCTTCCTCTGGAAGAGCAGCAGCGTTTAAGCCTTCAAAGGCACGCCGGAGAAGGTATATAAATCCCTCCTCCTCATCTCTTCTTCGTCTCATCGATGGCCGAGGAACGCGACGACGATCGGCTGACCAACTTAGAAGGTGCTCAGCTCGACAAGTTCCATTCCGGCTGATGTTTGCGCTCCTCATTGATCTTGTCCTTCTTCTTTTGTTTTGGTTGTGCTCAGATGAGACAAGGACGCTGGATTTGGATGAGAGAGGATGCCAGCTGCGGTCGCCACCGCCCCCGGCGCCGGAGGCTGCGGAGGAGGCCGCCTATTCTGAGAGACCTAGGCGACCGAACTGCGACTTCTACATGCGCACCGGAGCCTGCCGCTACGGCTTCTCCTGCCGCTACCATCACCCTCGCGAGCGCTTAGCGGTAATGATTCCCCGAGTTCTTTAACAAGATCACCAACTATTTAATTTCTTGTTCTTCCTTCTATGGAATCCGACTGATCAATAAGCAACAAACCTTCTCAGGCGATCGCCGGAGAAGCAAGAATCGGCCCCGTGGCACGCAAAAACAGACCTCCATGCAGGGTATTTCAGCAGCAAATTGAAAATTTTAAACTTTTTTAATTTTATTTTATTGTATCGATCGACTGACACCAGTTTCTCTTGTTCTTTCCAGTTCTTTGCCGATACCAAGACTTGTAAACATGGCGACGCATGCACATTTGAACACACAGGGCAACATCGACATGCACGTTTGATACCTATTAACAAATATGGATTGCCCCTGCGTGTTGTCAGTCTTCTCTTCGCTTATTTTCTTTCAGAAATCCAACTCAAGCAAAAGCTGAAATTACTCTCTCTTCTTGAATATTTGCAGGGCAAAAAAGAGTGTTCCTTCTACATGAAGACAGGGCAGTGTAAGTTTGGAAGAACCTGTAAATTCAACCACCCAGAGGACTACGCTTCTTCCAGAATTCTTCAGTCCTCTGTAGTGCCTCAGACATACTTGCAGAGCTCTTTTGCACCCGTGCAAAATCTTGAACCGAACAGTTTCATGGTCTGTAGTGCTCTTTCTATTCTTTCCTTGATTCTATGTTTGTTCAAGATGTGATGATGCTTCATGCACTCTCAGGCCAGCAACTTAAATGCTCCTCCTATACAGCACAATATTACTCTTCAGGAACATTCACAATTTGGTTCAGGGCTGCCCTTTGCTACCTACATTGTTCCTCAACTAAATTTTGGTGTGTCCAATCATGATGATGACAAAGAGTTTTATCCGACAGCAACTTCCCGGATCGACCAGTCCAGTGATGATCAGATCGAACACATGCTCCCGGACACTCTCGATCTCGAGTACCCGGCATTCGAGAAGGAAAGTTTCAGAAGAGATTGATTTTCTAAAGTTTTTGAATCACTTTCAAGGCGATTTGAACTTTATTATTTTCCTTGTCATTGTTCTTTGAATTACTTTTTCTTGAAGAGATTGAAATTTTCTGTTTCTGATTGAATTGATGTATTCATATGTTCAGAAATTGTTCAAATTCTAATAGTTTCACATGGTTTTGTGTATCTGAAAGTGATTTAGGATATCGATGGGTCAGTGTTAGAGAGTAAACCTACACTTTCATTGCTGTGGAGGGCCGTTGTAACATAAATAAAACCTTGAGAGACATATTTAAAGATTGTTAAATATTAGGGTCTTTTCTAAAATTTTTCTTTTTAAAAGAAAATTGCATAAAAAGGTCAATAAAAGAAACTCTGGGTGGTAAATGGAAAAAAGAGCGATTTCTTCGATCCCTATGCTTGCGACGACCAGCGGAACTCGCCGAGCTGGGCCATCGGTGCGGCGGAGACAATGTACAATGGAGCCAGCGACGAATAAGGCGGCGGCGGCGGCGGACACGCACTCGCTACGCATAAGAAGATCCCTTCTGCGTCCTGGGTCCGAATTCTTCGGCGACTGACGGATCCGGCGCCGGCGTTCAGTTTCGCCTCCGTCTCTAATTCGTTTCTTTGGTGATAATCTTGTCTGATTAAATATTAAGTCATGTTGTTGTTTAGGTGATAGATAATCTTAATACGAAGCAATGGCATGTGGGATTGTGATAACCAGCAACTTCTGTTTTTGGAACTTCTAATTTGCTGATGCTTGCTCTTCTTCTTTATGTTCTATCTGGTAACTCAATCTATATTTAGAAACTCTTGAAAAATGTGCATCACAAATTCACAATCCTGTCACAGTTAACAATCCTATGAGGAATGATAATGCAAAATTACTCCTTTGGTCACAATTTGGAAATATAAAGAGTATTCATACTATTGTCAACCAGTTATCTGAAAATTTTCTAGTATCAATGTTCTCATGTATCTTCTCTTTTCTTTCTTTTAGCATTAGGTTTCCCTTACACAAGTAAGAATTGAAATGAGTGAGCTTGATGAAGATTCTGATGTTTTTTTTTCTACCTGGCGTATAAAATAAACTTAATATTTAGAGTTAAAATTGGTAACAGATCTAAAATACCTTGGTTTTCTACCCAAATTTAACTGTCAGTGGACTGCAGGAAATGGAGCTTATATATTTCCAAGATCTTATTTCTAATTTGGCACAATTTCATGATATGCCTGGAACCCTTGTCAAGATGTGTTTTCTAATAGCTGCATGCACATTCTTGTTCTTTTGTGATCCTCATAGGTGAGGTTTTTCATCAAACCTTTGTACGAATTGAAATATGCTGCAGAAGGACTTACCAAGTTTCTACTAAAGTAAATTGTTAATTATTGGTTAACGCTAATATGGATTTGTTTGAACTTTGAATAATCATAGGAAAGTATGCATAAAGAAAGTACTGCTTAGCAACTGTCTGCAGGATCTCATGTGACTTCACCAGGTATCTTTTCTACTGCAGATATCTGCCTTCTTAGTTCCACTTAGTTTTTCAATCATCAATGACTAAGCTATACAATTTTGTCTATTGAGAGATTTGCACCGTGATTGATACATATGCATGTCTATTTCTATTTATTATTTGCTTGGAGAATAAATTTTTTTCCTTCTTATTTTTCTGTTTCTCAAACAACTTGTAATAGCTGGTAGAGTTTGCCTATATTGAAAAGTAGGCATGGCTACTCTTCTTCTTTAAGGCTTGGTGGACATTTAGTTGAAATGTTGGATGAGTTTTTTGGTTAGTATTCCATCAAAAATAAGACATGCTAGCCTAAATTTGATGTTTTCCTTTTGTTGTAGTCGCTTTGATCAATTTTGCTTTCATTTCCAAGCATCACTGATCAATTAGTTTTTCAGGTTTCTTTGGTCCTTGAGCTTACAACTTTTATGCAATATGGTATTCTGGCCTGTGTTCTTCACTGGGTCACCATGCAAGATATATATTTTATGCTTGACTCAATGTATCTATAAAAGAAAAGGGGTCAAGAATAATTCAACATGTCCAACGAAATAAAACAGAGTTCAAAAGGCATAATACAAGTAGTAACAAACAATTATGTAGAAATACCTATGTTTGAGCTTTTAGCAAAATTAGGTATGTTGATGCATGATTCCCTTTCTTGTGAGTCTTCCTGATTCAACGAGAGAGGAAAAATAAACTACCGCTGTGATTTACTAAAAATCAATAATAAATTTCAATGATTATGCAAAGGCACTTGTCATTGCAGTCAACACCCGAATTGTATATTGTGATAAAAATTGCTAAAACATATCGGCACTAAGGAATTTACACATTGAATTGTCTGCTATTTCTATGCTCCTTTCTATTTCTATGATCCGTAAAATTATTATTATTATTTCTTTCCTAGGATTATCAAATCAGAATTACATGTTAATAAACAAAGCACACTTTCCGGTGTGGACCAGTTCAAACAATAATTTGCTTTCAAGAATCTGTTTGGTCTCACTTTGCCATTATCCTCTTATCCTTGATTGAATGCATACGCATTGAGAACTCAAATCAGCATCTAATCAACTTATTGCTTTCAACCTTGTTTATGATGCCTCCATAAAAGCTCATATCTTTAACAATACATTAATACTGATAATTGACAACATGATGGCTAATTAATTTGCTCTATAATTTATTTTCACACCTCGCAACAGCATCAGTAAACATGAACTCATATGTGTTTTCTCTCCATCTATGTTGATGGTTAGAGCCATAGAGCACCTGCTTCCCTTAGCAAGGGCACAAGATTGCCTCCAAGGTGCAGCGACATGACCCTGTCCGTTAAGCCAATAAGCCGGCCACCAATAAAGACAGCTGGCACTGGCGGCCTTCTCCCCAACAGTTTTATCAATGCCTTCTCCATCTCTGCTCCTCGTGGTTCCTGGTCAAGCTCGTAGACTACAGCATTAACTCCTAGCTCATGGAACAGGCTCTTCACACTGTAGGTCATGTAGCATGAGCTCAAGCTAAAGATGACCACAGCTCGTTGCGAGGCTAAATTCATCACCTTATCCATATAATTGTGACCAAGATTGTTGGGCAATGGCTGAGTTGTAGTTAGCTATGGGGTGTTTGAATTGTGTATATATAGGTGTGCAAAAGTTGCACTAGGACTTGGAATATCAACAATACATCAAGAAATAGGAGGGCTTGGACATCAGAGGAGAGAGATAAAGTTGGTAGTTGAAGGACTTGGATAATGTGTCCTTTTTTTCCATTTTTTTTAGGTTTCAGGTGCATATATAGATGTGGCCAACACAACACTTGCAGGAATATTTTGGGGGTGAGGGACATGCAGCTCCACTCTCAGTTTTGATGCCAAAAAAGTGGATTGGATTTTGATAAGGATTGAAATTCCCTCTACGTGGTTTTGGATTGCAATGTGTGTACTGGGGATGTCTCTGGGCATAGGAAGATGCATGTATAAGGGAATAAAATGTATGCTACTTGGCAGCATATGGGCAGATGGCAAACATGATCACATGGAGATTGATCGTGAAGATAGCCATTTGCAATCCGGAGTACGATAGCGTTGACATCTTAAGATACCCTGCTTTGCTCTCTATGACATCCTCAAGTGATGGATTGATAGCATTTGAATGGAAGGAGAATAGAGGAGGGAATAAGAATAAGATGCATTGACTTTTAGTTATATTGCAACTTGAAGTGTTTATCATTTTTATCGATGTTGAAGATGTGGAAAGTAATCTTTGAAGTTAAGATGGGGAGGGATTTAACTTGCCGTGCCTATTTTGAACACGAATTAGTCTCATATCTAATATGGTGCAGGGATGCCTGCGATTAAGTAATGTACCAGGAGAGCATATGATTAATTAGGTGAGGGACCTTCTTTTAGTTGTAGAGAGCACTCTTTATCGATTAGCCGTAGAACAAGTTTAAATTTCAGTCAAACTCGACGGCTAAAAGGGTGCAACTAGCCATACACCGAAAAATCTTATGGAGGGTCCCGCCATAAAATTTCTGTTCTATAATTTTTTTTCTCAGAATATATTCTTCATCTTCCTGTAGCACTATCCTTGCTCAAAACATGAATCTTCCATCTGTTCAGCTAGGTGCACATGCATATATGAATAAAATCCTGCACCATTATACTTTTTGATGAAGGATCAGGTCTCAACCTTTGAGCAAATTAAATAAATTCATGTACCTCAAAGCTGATGTTTCTTGAGCTAAAGTTCCATTGCAGGACTCATCTTCTTCAAGTGGATCGGGTCATCACTTTGTCAAAGAGATTTTGAATATTTTCTTCCAAAGTTATATTCTTCTAAAGAGATTTAGTGTCATTTTTTTTCTTTCTTTTATGGAGAAATATTGTAGATAATATCATGTTTTGTTTTTTGTTTTAAAAAAGCTTAGATGCTTTGATGCGGCTTTTGTTGTCAAAGTAATGGCTTTAAGAAATGAAACATTTTTATTATTGTAGGGAGAAAAATGGTTTTATAATTTTTATCTTTTATTTTTATACTTCTATAATAATGATGTTTTTTCTTCTTCTTTTGTTTATTGAACATGTAATGTTTCATAAGGTATGGTAGATATATCATTATTGTTTGTTGGTGCTACATATATTGCTTTTGAAAATAGCACCACTTTTAGTTTTATCAATTTTTTGATAGCCCTAGGCATTTTTTTTTACATTAAATGATATATGTGGTATTTTCTAGGAAGTAAACATTTTAGCTTAGAATCAATACAATAACCACATATAGAAGGCTCTAAAAGCTGATCTCTATCTCGATCATCTAATCTCCTATAATTTATATATTACGCTAGAGTTTTGAGTTAAAGTTACTGGTGGAATGATAGAATATTGACTAGGGCCTTGAAGTTTGCCAAACTAATAGAAGTCTGCTTAGACGACATAGGCTCGGGAGCTTTTCAAAGATAATCAAAGGACTCAAGAGTACATCTTTTGCCAAAGTTACATCCTATCAAGAAGGGGTTGTTAGAGCTAGGAAGCCCCCATGGGCTTAGCTGAGGTGGTAGTTGAATGGTTATTTACCACTTGAAGTCAAGGGATTGAACCGCAAGGCTGGCAGAGCGTAATATAATTTCTTGTAGCTCATATAACTCATCCTCTATTTACCTATCTCCTCAATTATCATGATTTATCTCCTTTGTATCGATCTTGTAATGGACTGGCGAGGGTGGTAGGGGCGAACGAATCGTCTTTTGCCATCAGGAAACACATTGCTCTTACTTTATTATACGAAGCTCTTAATGTGGGCACAATAAAAGAAGGATATAGCCAACTTTCTTACTCAATATTTTGTAGGCCAGCAAGTGAAGATAAAACATTAGCACTCTACTAGAAAGCTCTGGTGGTCCCTATTCTAATATTAAAATAGAAAAATATTACTATAAATTTTGTCTCGGTGCTTCTACGAACTCGGAAGTGACTGACTTAGCAGAGTTGTATTGTTGAGATATCATCTAATAGCATGGTGTTCTAGTAATAGATCGAGAATCTTAGCTTGTAGTTTGCATTGGGTTATAGGCTTGGAGTTGCATTTTGGTATTTAACCGACAACTAGTGTACATCATCTCAATAGTTGAGGGTATGCTTCGAGCATATGCATTAACTTTGCTAGCAATTGGGAATATCCTCTCCACTTAGTTGAATTTGCTTATAATACTAACAACCACTTGTGCATTTATTAGATGATACGCTTAAATGCATTATATGATAATTGAGAGGATCAAAGTGAGATTTAGGGTTTAGAGTTTATAATCTAGAGTAGATAGAAGAGGAGCTATAATTTTAAGTTCTTAATAGGTGATTATTTATCTCTATCAAAGGTATCATAAAGTTTGATCACTAAAAGAAGTTGCTTCCTTGATGTTTCTAACAATTTTAAGAGCGAATCAAATACACACTTGCTTTGCTTTCTACTTCAAGCAAGGAGCATCAATCTTCCATGTTTTGTTGTTGAGAGAGCACGATCCTGAATCTAACATCCCATCTATAAAACTTGTGAAGAGACTCATACAGTTTTCTTTTATACACAGCTTCTAACTTCATAAAATTTAGCAATTGGCTTGCCGAAAGATCATATCACCGGTCTCAGGCTACTGGTTTTGGAAGTCGAAAGCAATCTTCTTGTGTCGATTCATATCATTCAGATATCTCGTCACATTGTACTCCTCTTCGTCATAGACCTCATCAGAGTATGCCCTCTTGCTGACCTAGTCCTGATACACTTAATTCTGCTCTCGTCTTAGCCTTGGAACCTCGACACATCAAGAAGTCTGTTATCCTTCTACTTGCCTAATGAGATCGATAAAGGTGCATTATTATTTCTTCTTCTTCTTCTTTTATCCTGTCTGAGAAAAATAGTTAATTTAATTTGTTGAGTTCGAGCAGAGATGGAAGCAATGGCAGCCAAAGGAGGGCAGAGGTAGAAGAGATGGCCGCAAGAGCTTCGCACGAGGAGAGGCTAAAAATGGGAGGCGGCTGGCAATATCACAATCTTATTGTCATCTGTTGCCACGAGAGAAAGAATGGATGAATTGTATAAATAATAGTCAGATGGATTTAAAAATTCTTATGCAGATTGATTTTGATATAATTTTTTTAGTCCACCTAAAATTGAGCGAAAATGATTTTTTTTTCTTTAAAAGATCGTCTTAAATTCCACAGCTTAAACTCTCACGGTGACACTATCAGACCGTAAACTCATGGTCGCCATATTGTCATGAGGTTACGACGATCATGAGTTTGCACTGGGCTTTACTGGTAGTTGGGATTGAAAGACGTACATTCCAAGACTTGATCTCACTTGCATAGGAAAGATTCATGTACCAAGGCCAACCTCATCTCCGATCAACCGTGCTGGTAGCAGCAGCACCAAGCAAGAGGGCTTGTGTTTAGCATTGTCTTGTTTTGTCGCTGCTCATCACAATCTGTGAAAGATGCATGGAAGGTTAAAGAATGATAATAAATGGCAGGGAAGGGAACAAATAAAAGAAAGAAACCATAAAAGAGAAACAAATAAATGAGAGGGCATGGAAAAAATGAAAATAATAATAATAATAATAATCAATCCAGGAAACCTGGAGAGGCAGAATTTCTCATCTGTAATAATATTATAGATTAGCAAAGCTATGAGAAAAAGTGAACAACTCTGGTACTACTAGCCTATCAAGTCGGTTAGGTGATGGAAACATAATTCACAACAAAGATGATTGCAGTTAGGGGTGAGTATTCGGTTAAAACCGAACCGAATTAACCGAACCGAACCGAACCAATTTTGTTTCAAACAAACCGAACCGAACCGAATTTCGATAAAAACCGAACCGAACCGAACCGAATTTTAATAAAACCGAACAAACCGAACCGAATAAACCGAACAAACCGATTTTTTCTAAAAATTTGGTTTGGCTTAATAAAAATTTGGTTCGGTCTAAAATTTATAGTCTAAAAAACCGATTTCGTTCAAAAAATCGGTCAATTCGGTCTATTCGGTTTAACCGAATAAAAAAAATCAAAACCGAACAAACCGAATTAACCGAATTAACCTATTTTTTAGGAAAAAAAAATTGAATTTCCGAATAAACCGAACCGAATTTTTAAATTCGGTCGGTTTGATCGATTTTTTCGGTTTAACCGAACTTTGCTCACCCCTATTTAGGATTAATCTTTGTTATGTTTTATTATAATTATCGATTTGATATATACTTTAATACTTCTCGATTTAAATTAATTAGCCAATTTAAATATTTATTTTAATACTCTTAGAAATTAACATTGGCAACTAATTATGAACAGGAGGACATGTCTTGGTCTTGTTTTACAAAGCCCATAAATCATGTGGCTATAGTAGAGTCAAAGTCTCCTTAGATTTAAGGCTTTGTTTACCGTAATGCACGAATAAGAAGGATAGTATTATAGAATAAAAATAAATATGAGTATAATTACCCTTCTAAAAAAAATATTTAATTAGTTGAATATTTTCTATTAGAATAAATTATTTTTTTTACTTTAGAGAAAAATAAGAGAAAAAAATTAGATATAAGAGAAAGTTGAATGTAAGAGAAAAATACAATGAAAGAAAAATATGATGGAAAATAATCAAGAGAGAAGGTGTGATAAGAGAAAATGAGGAAAAAGAGTATGATGTGAGAGAGTAAGATGAGAGAGGATGAGGAGAGAAAATATGATGAGAGGGAAAGTGTGATAGGGGAGAATGAAGAGAGGGAAAGTGTGATATGAGAAAATAAGGAGAGAGTGTTTGATGAGAGAGCTTGAGGAGAGAGAAAGTGTGATGAGAGGGAGTATCACGAGAAAAAAAAAGAAAGAGAGTATGATAAGAGAGAAAATATAGTGACAAAAGGTGAATACGCTCGCCCCCAGCCCCCCGCCAACCCGCCCCAGGGCAAACACGGAGGAGGTAAATCACAAGTGATTACTAGTCTTTGGAATAGTGACTAGCACAAAAGGGAGACATTTGCCTCACCTTTGCCAAGATTCAAACCCCAGACTTCATGATGACAACACCTCATGTGCTAGTCACTAGAACGTCCCGAGGGAATGTGATAAGAGAGAAAACATGATGAGAGATGATGAGGAGAGGGAAAATATGATGAGAGAAAGTGAGTTGAGAGAGGTTGAAGAGAGAGAAAGTGTAATGAGAAAAAGCTAGAAAAGAATGGATGTGATGGGAGAGATTGAGGAGAGGAAACGCATGATGAAAGAAAAAATGTGATAAGAAAAAAAATGAGGAAAAAGAGTGATCTGAGAGAGAGTATATGAGAGAGGATGAAGAGAGAAAAAGTATAATGAGAGAAAAAGTGTGATGGGAGAGAATGAAGAGAGAGAAGTGTGATGAGAGAAAACGAGGAAAAAATATATGATGTGAGAGATTAAGGAGAGATAAAGTACAATGAAAGAGAAAGTGTGATAATAGAATGTTGCGAGAAAAAAATATAAAGAAAGAGAACAATAAAAGAAAAAGTGATATAAAAGAAAAATTGAACAAATATATTAAATATATTTTCGTCCTAAATTTAATTCTCATTCTTATTCCTATCAAAATGCAAATTTTGATGGATTTCATCAATAGTATGTTTTGAAATTTCATTCTAAAATAAAGGCGTACGTGGTATACTGTATTTACCAAAAGGCACATCACTGTTTGGTATTTACCAAAAGGTGCAGGTAAGTGATGTGTAATACCCAATATAACCCTCCCGTCAATCTCCTCTGTTCAGTCGTCATTTTCCATGCATCCGAACAACATTTTTGAATAACTTTGATTTTAAAAAAATAAGTTCGATCATTTGTATACCTCCCTCCTTCGTAACATGCTAGTGCAGCTCCCTTTTGTGAAACCTTAGTTTAGTGACCTCGAGTGTTTCTCAAGCGGCATCAAACATTTCAGTTCAATTTAAAACCAGGACTGTTCGTGAGCCACCAGTGAATGTTTCTAGGATTTACATCAATCATCTAGTATCATAATGGCGCAAAGACGTCGATCGGGTGTATCATCATCCTCTCCACATTAATTAGCTGTAAAGGTTATCATTTTACAAACTCTGTGATTTTGAGAAGCTGAACTAGTATGATTTAAATTTTTTTATTTTTATAAATTATAGGGTTCAGTTGATGTTGGACAGAAACTGCATTGGAATAATGTCTTAGGTCATTTTAAAAGTTTTATTTAAGCATCCACGAATAAAAGAAAACATGAAGGGTCTGTTATTTTACATGAACGACACATAGTGCGCTGATCAAACAGTCACTCTTTCGTATTTTTTTAGACATAGAAGATATGCAGCACATCCGTGGGATTTTGGTAAATATATTTCAAAATTGGGATTCAAGTAGCCAAACCTTTAGATTCTCA
>JBBMJZ010413106.1:18655034-18665520 GCA_037833815.1 Zingiber zerumbet | reverse complement strand
GAGAAGCCGGAGCGGAAAATTGCACGAGGAGCAAAAGAAGCAGCTGAAGATTGCTCGAGGAGCAAAAGAAGCAGTTGTTTGAGGGACGAAAAGTTCTGAAAGAGTACATTGGTGGACGAGAATGAAGCACACGGCGATTCTGAGGAACGAGAAGTCGGAGCGGAAGCTTGTTCGAGGAGAAGACCAGAAGTTGGGTCCGGGTGAGCCCTATTTCGGATGGCCGAGATCACCCAAGCGAAGTGGAAGACCCGAACCAAGGCAGCGAAACCGGAGCAGAAGACCCGGTCAGAAAAAGTCAACTGTGTTGACTTTCCTGGTCCGGGGTACCCGGACCATCCGGGCGCCCAGAACCCTTCCGAGAGCCCAAAATCCAAGTTTTATCACTTTCAACGTGGTCTTTGACCGTTGTGTCAGGGATAAGGTTTTATCCCACTCCAAGCGCTTGGAACGCTTCCAGGCGCCCCGAGCAGGGCTATATAAACAGTCCTACTCCCAGAAGATAAGAACAACGAAGAATAGTTTGAAACAACACTTGTACACCTCCTAGTTCTTGTTTAGCTTTGTCTTGTTAGCTTTGAATGTTGTAAGAGGCTTCTCTACCTGAAGGAGAATTTTAGTGCGCTTTAACTTCCTTGAATTAACAACTTCCCCGGGTGTAATCAAGTAAAATCTTGGTGTCTCTTCCTTTCAATTTCTTTATTATTTTTTATATGGAAGTGTTCTTTTAATCAAGTTATTTATCCGAGAAAGGTTTTGTTTGCTTGATTTGTGCAAGGGCTATTCACTCCCCTAGTCGGCCGCCAAGAATCCTAACAAGTGGTATCAGAGCGAGGATATCTTAGAAGAACTAACCGCCGACTAAAGCTATGAAATGGCCGGAGCTAACATCTACCCACCAATGTTCGAGAGGGAGTTCACGTTTTGGAAGCGACGAATAGAGGTATTTCTTAAAATAGATTTTTATATTTTATTAATAATGAAATATGGTTATGAAGCTCCAAAGAACATAACAGAGAAGAAATTGAAAAACACCTCTGGCCAAAAAGCAGCGCGACGACGTTACGTCAAATGGTAAGGATGAATATCATCTAATAAGTGTACTATTAGTGGAGGATCTCGACAGAATCGGCAACTCTAAAGTGCGAAAAAACTTTAGGAAAAGTTTTTGAAGCTCTACGAACAACCAATTGAAGTCGAATCCAACTCCTCGATGGATACTGAGTCGTCGCCAGAAGAATCCAAGACCAAGGAAATTGCCAGGACAACCCTTATAGCCGAATTCCTTCCTGAGGACACAGAAAACTCATCCCAGATGAGCATCGATGAAGGGGAGATTCTGCAGAAGAAAGCAACTCTACAGGGAGAGCATCAGAAGTCGACAAGGTAAGTCAGGTACGGTTTCTACCTCTTGACCAAATGTTCAAATTTATAAAAATATTATCAAAAGATTGTTGTAAATTAGAAATTAAAAATAAAAAATTATTAACAGAGAATAATGAGTTAAAAGGAATTCTAACGACAACTTGTCGATTAGAGGATTTCGATAAACTACAAATAGAAAATGAAATATTAAAAGAACAAATACAAATTTTAAAACTTTCTACATATTCAAAATTCTCTGCTTCGAATTTTAGACTAAATTGGAAATTTAAATTTCACAATGGACAGATTAAAGATTTGTCAAGAAAGCATGTACCTAAAAAATTTCTTATTAATCTGGTAGGAAGAAATCTATTTTGGATTCTAAAATCATGCTTGTATTATTTTATTTTTTTTGCAATTGATTTTTATTAGTTGGTTTTAACTTGTACCCAAAATAAGTTGGACAATAATTTTTTTAGAAAAAAGAATTCAATATTCATCTTAAGGAAAAATCTCAAAAAAAATTTCATATCATTTGAATTCTTTAAATATTTAATTATTTTGCAAGAGTTATTTCTGCTAACTTTTCTCCATCTAAGAATTTTTTTTATTGATGAAATTTCTTTGAGTTATTTAAATATAAATATTTAAATATTAAGAATATTCAAAATTGTAAATTCTGAATATATATATATATATATCTGTGTGTGTGTGTGTTTTTTTTTTGTCTAAATGAATGCTTAGTGGACTTACTGATAAAACAGTTAATTGCTTTAAATATTTGTTAAAAATTCTATTAGATTTTTTTCTCACTTAGATAAATATAATTGCCTTATATAATTACTTTATTGCTTTAAATGTTTATCTAAATGTATTTTTTTTAAATCTTGAAAATGTATTTTCTTCTGTCAAAATACATGCTCTATTTTTCAGAAAATATTTCAAGATTTCTAAAATTGTCTTAAGGCTTTCACTTTCGATTTTTTTGTATTCTCTTAGACTTGTGTTTAAGATTCACCAAATTTTTTAAGTCATTTTAACCTTATAATTTCAAATTTTTGTTTGTTAAATGATTATTTTTTTTAAAAAAGTTATCTTTAGATTTTTTTTACCCAATTTTTTATGTGATCAAAGGGGGAGAATGAAAGATTAAATCTAGGGGAGATAACTTAACTTTTTCAATTTTTACACTTTATTATAAAATTTGTTACTTTTAATTTATGTTGGTTTATCCTAACTTAACCTGGGTTGCTCACATCAAAAAGGGGGAGATTGTTGATACCCCAAGATAGTTTTGATGTGATCAAACAAGTTAAGTTAGATAATGTTGTGTTTAACCCTGTGTCTAAGTGTGCAGGAACTTAGGAGCACAGCGAAGTCGAGCAAAAGACGCAACTAGCGAGAAGGACGACACGGGAGAGAGCTGATAGGCTCGGTGCGTCTGAGGGACGACGTGTTGTTGAAGAGTACACCGATGGACGAGAAGGGAGCGTGCGGTGTTGTGATCAAGGGTTTGTTTTTAATTGCTAAAGTTCTTGTTTGGAAAATTTATCTCATTTTTGTGCTACTCTTTATTCTTTAGAGTGAGACTTGATTGGCAATCTTTCCATTCTTATTTCTCAAATGATTTTGTTGAAATTTGTTAAACTTGCTCTTATTGAGAGAATCTAATCATGTCCTTGTTTGAGATTTATGTTATTGAGATCTTTTCCTTGAAATTTACAGAGGCTCATTCCATTAAGTGATTTTTGTTTTGAGAGTGTAATGCTAGAGCAACAAGGTTGTGTTATAAAATAATGTTTCAAACCATGTTAAACCTTTATGTTAGCATTGTTTTATCGATTATTTAATTTTTATTATATATTATTATCACTCTAATCTTGACACACACAAACAAATGTTTCTAACATTTGAATCAAGTATTGTATTTGTAACAAAAATACTAACACTTTTTCTTTACTCATCTTTGACTTCATACTATTAAAAAGTTTACATCAACTTCTTTATCCAAGTGCTTTTAATACCCCATGTCTTGGCCACTACACTAATAGCTAGTAGTTGTCCGTGATTTACTTCCTTCGTGTTAGTTTAAGAATGAATTGACGGGGACACTGGGAGCAAGCGAATCACCTTTTGTCACATTTTAATAGTCTTTTTTGCTACAATGGGCTAGTTTGCTAAAATCCATTTAGTTTGGCACAATTTCTCAAGGTCAATAATTTGAAACATCCACTTTAGATGCAATTTCTATTTGATTAGATATGCCAAGTCCATAAACTATTAACACAATATAACAATCAATGCTAACTAAAAGTGTGTATATATATATACACTCAAAGCTTAGAGTTTACAATTTAGAGATTAATCTTTAGGATTTATGATTTGAGCTACAATATTAAAGCTAAAGAAATTTAAAAAAAAAAATTACACATGGTGCCCACAAAGTGTGCACCATTTAGGTGTGTAGGAATACCTAAGTTTAATCTCAAAGAAACCTTTCTCAAATCTCATTTCCAATGGCAACAAAGAGGAATTTAAGGAAAAGAATACTTCTAGATCACTAGGAGGCAAATGAGAGGATAATTTTAATTTCGTTCAATGTTTATGATTTTTTTTTTCCATTGCATCTTTACTTCTTTTCATTGCCATATCAAGTTAGTGGTGATTCATTTGAATAGTTGAGTTGATGAGTTTAAGAAGGATTAGTCAACTCAAGTTTTGAGTGATTCTCTATTGGATCATTCTGATTAAGCCACTTTGTGGAGCCCTAGTTCACAAGGGTCATGAAGATGATCTTTGAGCACTTTCTCTTAAGGAAACTGTTAAAAAAATATTATTTCAACTCGAAAGTATCTTTTTATATCTATTTCATTCTACTTCTCTACTTTTATTTGTCTAAAATTATATATATATATATATCAAATAATTTTAGGTCAAATAAAATAGGTGGTTCAAAATAATATTTTAACTTAAAAATAATCTTATGATCAAAATCTCAATTTGTGCAATTTCAATGGGACACCTAACTGCTAATAAATTTCACAAACAACATTTTGTAAGGATCTAGCGCGTTAATCACGCGGAAGCCTGTGGAAAAATAACTAGATCCTTTATCCAACAAATCGATGCGAAGGGAAGAACCATTGCTTAAAAACAATCTATACTAAGTTACATGATAGGATTATACCCTTGATATATGCACACGATTTTTCGACAGCTCGGATTTCACCATGATCACAAGTTCACGTCTCTACAGTATCCACACGAACAAGTCTTGCCTTCGTTTGTCTCACAAACTCACAAGATGGAGATGGAAATCACAAGGTTGTGCTAGCAACCACAATGGTGATTTCGGCCAAGAGAGGGAAGGAGAAAGAAGAAGAATGCAAAAGAGCTTTTCACCTTCTCAACTAATGAAAAATATCATCCAAAATAATATATATATCCATCCCATGAATACCAAAGGTCTTACCCTTTCATCTTCCAATCCAATGACTCAAAATTAACCATTCAATCCAATGGTTCAATTTTAACCATTCAACTTCCTTGGTGAACTCAAGTTCACCCAATGAGTCTAACTCATTGATTCTCATGTAATTCTACTCAATCCAACGATTGGATCCATTTGAGTCTAACTCAACAAGTCCAATTCGGATTACACTTAATTCAATGATCTATCATATGAACCTCTCTCCATATTTACTTGTTCTTTGTGTGTGACCCTATATACTCTCGTAACGTTGACAATGTATCCAAATCAACATTTGCGATACATAAGCAATGAGTGGCATCTAGCAAGTCATCATTGCTACCCAAATGACTAGAAAGTCATGATCCGACCAAACCTTTCCGTGACTATCATCTTGTATGACTTGGTTCCTCTATCCTTGATATCTAGATTGATCAATGAGGCATAGACCGTGTCATCCTCTTATCAAATTTTGTGTTTCTTGATCTCTAAGTAGACACACTCAATCAAATAAGGTTAATATCTCATATTGACTCATTTACGCATGATCATGATTTCTTGTGTCCTACTAATCAAGGGGCCTACAAATATCGCTTCTGTCATATGGAAGGGATAGATTCTATCTACATCACTCACATCCCTTCGTATCATTCATTGCATACCTAGTGATCGACTTTATTATCCACCTTGTTATAGGTGACGTTTGCCGATACCAAAGTACACAACTCCTTATGTAGGAAGCCATAGTGACTTTAGGTCCAAGGACTATTCATACTAATAGTCATATGAGAATATTTATGACACTCATATAACGATCCATGAAACATTCTCATGGAGGGTCATTCAGTATATATTCTCTAATATATACCCATGTATCAACCTGATATATCATATCCATGACTTGTGAGATTAAGTCATCCGTTGACCTATATGCTAGTCTCGATGTATTAATATTGTCCTTATATATTAATGCTTGACTAGGAATAGTTAAGAGTATTGTTCTATGTATATCTACAATATCTCACTATCAATTCAATCAATTAATATGATGTAGATAAGAACCTACTACTCAAGGACATTATTATATTTATTGAATTGGCACTGAACTGAAATAAATATAACAACCAACTTGGCCTTTTATTTATAATAAAATATGATACAATAATGTGTCCTTTACAATTATCTCATAATTGGTACTAGAGCTAATACTAATAGTTTGGGGAAAATGATCCAAGTCTAACAGAAATGTTTTTTCATTGATTAAAAAGAGAATACAAACTTTGATAATATGTGAAAGATAAATGAAGGATACAAGCACAACTTAGGAATGGTAGGGCTTTAAGTGATTGGTGCTCCATGGGCGATCCAGCTTTTTGCCACTCGCATCTTCCAAGAACCTCCTGCAGATGCCCCAAAACAGTCCTTCCCATCGTAGCTTCAGCTTGTTGATGTCACTAACCAGCTTGATCTTCTTCTAGATCCAATCGTTGACTTGGAAATTATGAACGATGACTTGCTTGTTGTAGGTCTGACACATCCTCTACCGATATGCGACGAATCGAGTAGTTACTTTTTGCCTAGTTCCCATAATCAACTCGTGATCGAGGAGTCTTTGATTAGAGTTATCCTACCCATAGGTGCTCCTCCGAATAGACTCTTTCCCAACTTCCACTGGGATGACCTCTTCCCCCTATATACAAGGTTGAAAGGAGTCATTCCTGTATTTTCTTAAGGGGTGGTTCGATAGGCCTAGAGAATGCTTGGTAACTCATCTAAGCAGCTGCCTTTAACGTGATCTAATTTAATTTTGAATTTGTGGACTATTTTTCGATTGACCACCTCCGCCTGTCCATTGTGTTGGATCGGAAAGATGCTAGAGGGGGTGAATAGTGTTCATTACTTTTTTTAAAAAAAAATCGAGAATACGCATCGAAAAAGAAACACAAAAGTTCAAATGCTATACAAGTAATTTTTTACTTGTTTTGGAGCATTCGATGACTCCTACTCCAATGCTCGCACTCGTTAAGTGCTTTCGTTAGGTAATCACTATTAGTTCAAAAATGAGTTACAAAGATTTCTAAGTGCAATCACTAACATGGCAACTCAGGGCGCTTGGAAGAGGTCTGGACACCTAGGTGTGGATAAAACTTTATCCACATCGCAACGGTTCACAACAGCCAGTTGAGGATAAACTTTCGTGGTCCGAGCGTCTAGATCATACTAACACGGCCCTCGAACAGGGCGTGTGAGGAGGCGCCCTGGGCTGCCCCAGGAGGTCCTGGCACCCGGGCCGTCCGAGCACCTGGACTCTGTCCAGGCGCTCGGAGGGTTAACTCCTTGTTGACTATCTGGTTTTTTTCCGTTCGACTCTGTTCACTTGGGTAATTTCGCCAATCTGGAATAGGGCTCACCCGAATCCATTTTTCGATCTTCTCCTCGAATAAGCTTTCACTCCCGCTTCTCCTCCCTTGGAAAACACCATACGCTTCCTTCTCATCCATCATCGTACTCTTCCGCAATATCTCGTCCCTCAGATGCACCGAGCCGTCGTCTCTCTCCCGTGCTGTCTTTCTCGCTAGCTACATTTTTTCACTTGACTTCCTGTGCTCCTAAGTTCTTGCACACTTAGACACAAGATATCAAACATGCACAAGACCTAACTTGACTTGGTTGATTACATTAAAACTATGACGGAATACTTACACTCAGTTAGGCAGTGAGAGAGGTTTTGGTGCTTCTAGCAGTGGATGCAAGCAACAACAAATCGAGCGGTATTCACATGCAAAGTTGGCCAAAAATAGTACTTTCTGAGCAAGCACCCATCCCTAACGTAGTTGCCACAAATGCCTTCATGAATTTCCCTCATGACATAGTTGGCATCATCGGGACCTAGACATTTGAGGAGAGGGGGGGCATGAAAGGCTCACTGGTACAACATATCCCTAATCAGAGTGAAGCGAGGGCTCTAGTCTTATGCTAGACATCGAGGTCTGTTCTAGATCAGTGTGCAGAGTCCTATGCTGGAGGAAAGCAGTGAGGGGTATCCTCTAGTCAACTTGTGGATCCAGACCTGATATTTGGTCAATTTGCAAAATCAGCAAAACCTGAAACATCGAGTCAGCCAGATTTCATGTTGCCAATGCGCTTACTGGTTTAGTCGGTCTATCTGCCTTCTGATTCTCTGCTCGAGGAATCTTTTGTAAACTGACCTCTTGGAAATCAGCTTCCAACTTCTCGAAGATGCCCCCATAACTTCCCAATCAATTGTTCCTGATCTCAAGGCTTTCTTCTAGTTGTTAAGCCACCAATTAGGAGTCTAAGTAGATGATAACTTGGAAGGCCCTTACTTGCTTAGCTGCTTGAATTCTCACAAGTAGGGCTTTAGATTCAACTTTATTATTAGATGCTTGAAAGTTAAGTCAGACCGAGACCTAGAGTACATCCTCTCGATGGAATATTAATAATATCTCGACATCACTACCTTGCCGAGTGGAGGAGTCATCCACATAAAATTTTCATATTCCATTAACTTCTTGGTCATGAGTTTTAGTTAGGAAGTCAACTAAGACTTGAGCTTTGATGACTATTCTCAACTAATATTGAATATCATATTCGCTCAACTCGGTAGTCCACTTGATCAATCTGCCCCAGGCTTCCAGATACGTTAGCACTCGATCCAGAGTGTTATTGGTGAGAATCATGATAGGATGGGCCAGGAAATATGACCTTAATCATTGTGCGATGAGAGCCAATTTCTCTAATTGGTGTAATGGCTCTCAGCATCCTTCAACGAGTGACTTAGTAAACAGATGAGGTGTTGTATAGGGGTGAGTATTCAGTTAAAACTGAACTAAATTAATCGAACCAATATAAACTAATTTTTTGAACAAATCAAATCGACTAATTTTTTTTTTAAAAAAAAATTGAACAAACTGAATAGATAAAATATCAGTTAATTTGGTCAAAATCTGAATTGACGATTTAAAAAAATCAATTGTTTTAATAAAATTTAGTTTCGATCTTAAAAAATAAGGTCTAAAAATTCTGTTTGCTCCAAAATTTTGGTTAATTTGGTCTATTTAATTTAACAGAATATGAAATTTTAAAATCAAACCAAATGGAATCAACCAAATTAATCAATTTTTTTTAAAAAAAAACCGAATTTCGATATAAAATGAACTAAATTTTAAAATTTTGTTGGTTTGTTCAATTTAACTAAATTTTTACTCACCCCTAGTGTTGTATACCCTCTTTCTCTTAGCGGAATAAGACCATGACAACTGTCTCCTCTTATGCCGACAAATAAATCCATAACATTTCTCTTGTAATTGGCTTGGAGAGTAGCGGTAAACGGGATAAATATTCCTTCAACTAGGCAAAAGTATCATCGCATTTCACATCCCACTTGAATTTGAAAGTTTTCTTTAACACCTTAAAAAAAAGTAAACTCTGAATTGCTGAGTGGGAAATGAATTAGGAGAGTGTTGTGATGCAACTAATTGTTAGCGAAAATAATCTTCTGCCGGAGATTTATAGGGTATTAGCTGAATTTAAATACACCGAATTAAATTCACTTATCTGTCGAAATGGCTCGAGCTGATAATCTCAAGTTGTCAACAGGGGATGTTATCTGCTAAGTGTCGAACGAAGGCTACACAGTGGTCGAGCGGGCTAGCTCCTGAGCAAGCTTGAGACTGGCCGAACATAGTGACCAAGCGAGCTTACAGTCGATCAAGTGAGCAGAGAGACCGAGCGAGTTGAAGGTTGGCTGGGCAGCTTAGCCGACCGAGCTTGGCAATCGAGTGCCGAGTGAGATCAAGGTCGGTCAGGCAGATAGACCGACCGAAGCAGCCAACTGGTCAGTTAGGCAGAGCAGTAGAGCGACCAACCGAGTGAAAGGGCGAGCGACCGAGCGAACTGGAGGCCGCCCGGGCGAAGAGGCCGACCGAGCGAGTTAGAGGTCGGCCGAGTGAGTTAGAGACCGGTCGGGTGAAGAGGCCGGCCGGGCGAAGAAGCCGAGTGAGCTAACCAACCAAGTGAGTTAGAGGTCGGTCGAGCGAAGACTAAAAAGTGACCGGACGAGCAAGCTTCCGAGCGACCGGGCGGGCGAACAGTTGAGCAAAGCGACCGGTCTAGAGTTGAGCGAACCGAGGCCTGCAATAAACAAGTGTCCTTGAAACAAATTTACCCCACCTTTGGCTGTACTTCGAGGCTTTCTCAAGACATATGTTTCCCAGGATACAACAGTAAACTGTGATTCCACCAAGCACTAGTGGTCATGGCGAATTGAGTGGTACTCGAACTATCATGGGCAGTCCACCAAGCAAAAGTTGCACGACGGAGGAGGAGGAAACATAGGTGGTGAGGTTCTGCTGCTTTTCTATGTGCATAACCTTTTACTTGTGGTCGCAACCTCTTTATATAGGAGCTCAAGCCAATGACAGCGTTAATGATCATTATTTGACAGCTGTGTCACGTCAACGTTTCACTCAGTTGTATTAATATTTCTTTAATGCATCCATTACACAAGCAGTAAAAAGGTTTATGTGGCAAAATGTTGTTTGTTCCACTTCGGCAAATTTTGCCCTGATCGATCCGGCATTCGGCGTACACAAGTAGTACCTACACATGAGTCAACATGGTTTAGTGCAATCT
>JBBMJZ010413106.1:18633150-18654934 GCA_037833815.1 Zingiber zerumbet | reverse complement strand
TGAAAAGAATTTTATTAATGAATATGGTTCATGAACATTGTTCATGAACGTTGTTCACGAACATTGTTCACGAACGTAAACGAGCTGAACACATATGTGTTCAAGCTTGTTTGTTTAGCTTAATGAGCTGTTCAAGCTTGTTTGTTTAATTAATCTTGTGCATATTGAACGAACATAAACAAGCTCTTACTAAGCCGAACACCAAGCTTGTTCACGAACGCTTGGTTTAAACCTAGGTAATACTTATTCCAAACTATAGTATCTGTTATTTTGAAAAAATATTTTGATGTTATGGAGATTATTCCTTGTCTTTTACTTGAACACAATTTCTACAAACCAAAGAATCTATTTCAAGAACCGAACTTACATAATACATATTTGTATTGTTTCTTACTGTATTTTATGGAGAAGTGCTCAATTTTATTCCATCAACTTAGCTTGATATAGATTTTTAGGCATGAATGTATAATGAACAAATAACATAAAAGACAGACAAGAACATTGACTTACATTTTAGTCAAATGCGTATGGATCGTCAGCATAAGGATTCAAGGAGCCCTCTGAGAACAAGTCACCAATATTTGTTGCATGTGGATGGTTTCCCCCGCTTACCTATGCAAGAAAACAATAAATTATGGAACAAATGAATGATACAATAAATACCTATATAAACTATCGCTCTGAGAAAGTGTGTATCAAATAATCACAACCAAAATGCTTGTTTTAATCACATTATCAATTGGAATCCAAAGGCCTGTGTTAAAAACTTCTTAAAAGCAAATGCCAACACTCTATGCTTCCATCTTACAAATCTGTCTCCGTACAACATAAATTATTGTTTCTGGATGCCCAAACCTTAAAAAAGCAACAGAAGGTGTTATTATATAGGAATCTCTATCAACAAGACCATTGCGAGCTATATACTTACTAACCAACTAAGAAAACTAATTAATTGAATATTTACTAGTAAAAAATATGCTAGAGAATCAGGTACATGTCAGTTTTAGGACAACACTTAATTAAGTGATGGACATTTAAGTGACGATAGCATTCACAATCAATGTAAAAACGCAATTAAAATTGCAGAAAACTATAACTCGGGCACATCTTTTGCATGTTCACTTAATAATGAAACCAAGATTGCCCCTCAAATAAAAGAAATCAACACGACAGTATTGACTATAACGAAATGTCTACTTGAATAATTATGTAAATGCTGAAATAATTGCTTTAGGTTAACTAAGGAAGCAGCAAGAACTCATTAAATATACTTAGGGGTAGCTGGATGAGAATAAATTCTTATAAAAATACCTCCTTAATCTTTGTTGTGTCATGGACAGCATTAAGGGGCTGGGGGTGAAACAGCCTCTGACTATTTGGCTCCTTAAAGAAGATCAAACATAAACACCCATCAAATAAAAGCATAAACCTTGGCCTGTAAATTTAAAGTGATCCATTGAGGTTAGTATATTTACCCCAAACATGACTGTGCTCTTTGTCTTTCTGCGCTTCGTAACAGTTGTCCCATTTGAGGTCTCAATTTCATATTCGTGGCGGGTCACCTGTTATAATTGGAATCTCCTGAATTCATTTGATAATCAAATCATTGCAAAACAAAAGACAACATGTAGAGATGCAGTTCAGTTTACCTCATTGAAAAATCTACCTTGCATGTGTGCACACATATATAAAGATTTACACAGCTATTTTCAAAAGATATTTTACTCAAACTTAGTTATGGAATTTGTTAAGGATGTCAATCTAGGTGTTAAATATAGTTGTCTCTAATGAGTATTACATGTAATCAATATAGATGTGGGGGTGTCCTCTAGTACCTAAACTCTTCATCTACCACTTTGTGCTTGTTGATTTAAAAATGGTTGTGTCAAACACTTATCCACACTCATGTCTGAAAGGTCACACTTAAAGGACTTTTTTTTGCAAACTAATTACCATTAAGTTTGTCTTACACATGGACTTCATTAAGTTCATCTTACACATGGACTTCTATACAAAGAATCAACTATATGTGGGTCACAGTTCTTTATTGATAAACTATTGGAAACTTCATAAGAGAGCTCTAAACTTTGTCCAATTTCTAGTCATAAGTGTACTTATTCAAAAGGCCATTTGAAATTGTTCTCATGATTAGGGCATAGGAAAACTTATGGCTATCACTGTAGACAATGAAAGCTCAAACAAGATTGCAATTTCTTTTTGAAAAGGAGAATTGACAAAAAGGTAGCAGTGTCTTATAAGATTACTTTCTTCATGTGAGGTGTGTTGCTAATTTCATCAACTTAGTTGTCCAAGAAGGATTTAATATCTCACATGCTTTTTCCATTTGTGTCCGTGAAACACTAGAATATTTGAGACAATCTTCATCTAGATTGTAGAATATTAGACCATGTGCTGAGCAAGAAAAATTTATTAAGGCAAAGGCTCTTAAGCCTTGATTCTTGATGTCTTTGCAAGATGGGATTCCATTTATATGATGTTAGGCGTACCTATGTGTACACTAAGATATGACAGCTTTGGAAGATTTCATGAAGATCTTTTATTTGAGGCAGAACCATGGTTTGAAATCTCGTACCATGTCAAAGTCAAATCATTCCAGTAGATTACTGAAACTTGGTATTATTAGCATGCAATGTCTCCTATGTTATTATTTCAATTATGTTGATGAGTGTCATTTCATGTCAACATTTGACACTCATTGGCATGCTATAACACATGTCAAGATGAATTGAAATAATGTTATTATTTTTGTATAGCTTGTAACATCTTGCAGTGGTGGAAGGCAAAATCAATTTAAGTACCGATGTTGCTTCTAGATGAAGTTCTTTATCTTAAGGTGGAAGCAAAAAGATAAGTTCTAGAGAGTAAATTTTGAAGTGAGGAAAGGCAAGAGGATAGAGGGCAAATTTTTAATGTCATCTGATGATTTATCATTTATTATAAAATCTTCCTTAAACATAGTTGATACATTCTGTTGTTAACATGCTGTCTCCAAAATGAAAGATGGACCATTTATTATTTATGTCCCAATATAATTCCTTTTTTTTTGCTTGGTCTTTAGTAAGTCCAAGCACTTTAAAACTATGCATGCTTGTTTATTTTTTTAATAGACTAACAAATGCTAGTTTTTTCCAAAGAATATGATTCATATTGAAGTTGAATACTAGTTTTGCATTGCTCTAATTAAAGCTAAGCAAAGTTGTGTGCTACTAACTTAGTTAAAGCATGGAGCCATCTTATGTTTGCAACTTAAAGCATGAAGCCGATTTGAATGTTTCTGGTAATTATATATTTGAAGATTCAATTGCAAATATGAACTGTATAGAGTTAATGCTATACTTCATGTTTAATTGAATAAAATACTATGTCAATTCAGTTTGAACCATACCAAGCTGAACTAATATAATAATTTCAGTTTGGTTTTAGTTTTGTTTATAACCTTTTTTGGTTTGATTATTTTTTAAAAGAATTTCAGTTTAACTTAACTGGGTTTGCTTTGAACTGAAAAAACCAATAGAAATATGATCTCAACCCTTGGATTGACAATTTTTGCATGCAAAAACTGGAGGGATTTTTTGGTGCCTTCTCTCAGTTGATCATGTTGATCCTCTAACTTGCCACACTCTTGACCTTGCTATGTGGCATTGAAGTTGAGACCTAGTCGGTCTTATCAATCATGCATCTTACCCTCTAGGAGAAAGTATGCTCCCAATGTTCCTAAGGTAGTTCAGCCTCAAATTTTCCTCCCCGTGTGAGACTTCATCTTGGCAACTTGTCTCTTCCTGTGTCACATCACCACTGCTAGTTATGTAGTCCCATTAATTGTGACTAACATAGGACTGTTGTCTTGGTTATGACAAAGACCTAGTCTTTATTAGTTGTCATAGGGTTGTTGTTTCCAATAATCCACCAAGGGCAATCATTTCTCCACACTAATAATCATATCCACCATAGCCTCATGCTTTCTAAATTAAGCCACTATACATTTGTACATTGATCATAAAAAAAGAGAAAAATAAATAAAAACACAGTAGATTGAAATGACAAATGCATCTTTGTCTAGGAAAGAGCACGTGGTGCTTTTTTACTAAATTCATGTGTTAAATAGTCTCTTCAAGAGTTGCTAGCTGACTAGCCAACACACCTAGATTCAAAAGTAGACCATCCAAGCCCTAGGAAAAAACTGAAATTTCAGTCTCATTTAACACATTTTTCTAAATAATCTACGCAACACTTGTACAAAAAAGTGGACATAAATAGAAGCCTCAGATAACAATGAAGCATATAGCTATGATGATGAAGAGGATTGAGTAAACTTAAATACCTTCCTCCTGTGCTTGGGAATATTGCGTGAAGGCTTCTCTACTTTCTTCATTATGCTACTCATGGGTGTCCGCATCACTCCTGACAAACTCAAATCCTGAAAATATAGAATTTGATTGCTAACATGCTAAAAACTAGTAACTTGTTGTAATCAGCAAGTTAAACAGAATACCTTCCTTCTGCTTTCTGGACTTGTTAGTGCATGCCTATGTTCTTTCCTAACAGATGGTTCCATCAGCTTTATTGATGAAACAGAGAATTCCTGGAAAGGAAAAATTACAAAAACATCATCATTTTAACTTTCAGATCCTGTTGTCATCAACTTTACATAAACATCAAAATTACACTCTCAGTGTTCTTAAAATGCAGGAACAAAGTATACATCAAAATATTGAGCATTTCTTCCAAAGAACTTTCCTAGATTAACTCCCATCTCTTGAAGACATATTATGCAAAATGTAAAAAAATAATGTTTATAAAGGAGATAAAAGCAGCATGAAATATATAACACTTTTCCTAATCTAAGCAGACAGATATTCTTATCAGAAAATCTAAATTAAGTACAACACACAATAGCATATGAATAGACAGAAATGAGCAATTGATAATGATTATTAGAACAGAACAATGTGGGACTGACTTTTAACAACAAACAACAACCAAGTCTTTTATCCCACTAAGTGAGGTTGGCTAATGTGGGACTGTCTTAAGATGTAAAACTATCCATGTATCAAGTTCTCGTTAGTAAAAACCTTTTTAGAGTTTGCTTCCTGGTCAGCTTGTTGATTTTCACTCATTACTTTCCACTGCAATTGTAACAATGTTCTCTGCTTTTCTTCCTGAATGAATTAAATAAGTGACACATTAGAACCAGTAATTGATTAACAACTATTGTTAGCATTAATACCCTTGATTTCTGCAGTTCCAATTCTTCTTGCAATTTTTTGGATTCATCTTCATGCTGCAACATCATTGCTTTTATTTGAAACTCATGCTCTTTCCTCAATGATGAAATTCTCTACATTAATGAAATCTTCAGCTTCACAACTTGACAAGAAACCTTGCTAAGTAGTTAGTAGACTTGCAGTTACCTCCCTCAATTCATTTTCGGCCTGTAGCTGTACTCTTTTTAGATCTTCCCTTTGTTGAAGCAGAAGTTTTGATTTCTTCTCCTCAAAATTTTTCTCCATTTGACTAACCTGGAGATAACAAAGAGGACAAAGAACATACATAAAAGGAATAAGGTAACACAGTTTGCTGAGAAAAAATAATCTTAAAATTTCAAAACTAAAGACTAATTGACAAATTTCTGGAGAATGAAAAAACAAGCACTCCTAAGATTTATAAAGATAATGTTCTAAATCAAATCAGGAGAAGTTTCACTTTAGCAAGCACAGAAATGCAAAGTTCCATAGTTTCACAAGAGCAATAAATAAAGAAGATATAACTATGGGATAGAAGTTCTGACACTAGTAGTCTTGAGCAGTGAAAGAAACCATGAGATGATGAGATTACCTAATTTGCTTCAGCCATACACAAACCTTAGGTATATTAAGGCAGCATATGCATTCCATTCATTTCCATCTTTTTCTATTTATAGTCATGAAATGCTGTTTGCTCTCTTCCAAATATTGTCTCCTTAAAGCTTAAAATATAACTAGAATGAACATCAACAAATATACGGCCAGTAAATGTTTATGTATATTTATAATACATGCTGGAGTAACTTCATGTCTGATATGATTTTTAAGCTAAATTTTATATTGTAAGAGAAATCATCAAAGCTATTGCCGCATAGAAACATGAATAAGTAAACCCCTAACAAATTACTAGTGAATAATAACCGGACTCAATTAGAATATTGTCCGGATCTTTAGACAACAGATGAAGTTGCATGACCAACTAACTACTTCCAAAGAAAAAGAACATTTTAGCATTCCAATGTTCATTTAGATGTTGAGAAATACCCAATTGGTTTGTCTATACATAGATGATTGAGCCCATTTGCCTGACTAATATGTTTACTCTGACCAACCTAAATTGCCCATGGGACTTATCCAACTTGACTACTCGTCTACCTCATCCAACCCAACTGCTCGGTCACCCTGTCCGACCCAACTAGCTTGGTATGCCTGATTGTGCCATAGGGCCATCAAACCTGATCAGAACCTAATCAATCCAACCAGCCAATTTGCCTCATGCGATCCAACCAACTTGTTCAGCTTGATTGACCACTTTGCTCATTCATAATATATATTTTTGGAGGGTTAGTGTAAGAATGTGTATTTTTTGAAGAATGAAGTAGTATGAATAGGGAATCACAATTCCATATGAATTAGTACTCTGAGCTCATTTGTAATCAAATATAGGACTATATTTTACTAATCTTCACAAGGTTGAGATGTAGAAAGAAATCAACATATGATCCATGACAAAGAGAAACAAACATCAAAGCTATTGCATTATCTGGCTAGGTGACGAAGGTGGACAAAACTCCTTGAGGGAAAAAAGGAGTGGAGAAGATATGAAAGGTAGAAAATTGTTTTGTTAGAAAGCAATTCAGATTTAAAAACACCTTTCAATTCTTGAACTCAACATCCCGAATGGGAGTATTGAATAACAAAAACCTTCAACCAGAAATTACAGACTATTAAAAGCAATTTCAAGATTTGAGCAACACTTTTTAATCTAAAATAATAAGCCTACCATTGCAGCATGCTCCTCCTTAACACGCATTAAGTATTGTTGTGATTCTTCTTTATTTTCTGCAATTTTTTCATTGCATCTTCTTTCTGTTTCCTTAATAATCTTGTCTGCCTGGAATTTCAGCAACCAGATATAAATTTCAAATATTCATCTCATCTAGATGAAGAACCTTAGGAAAAAGAGAAAACACGCCTTCTCCTTTTCAGCCATAGCAACATCCAACTTTTCCATCTCACAGTTCTTCCGGATATCACTGATTGCCTGCCAACTTGATCATTTAATGGTCGATACCACAAAAAGATTGAGAATATAAAACTATTCAAAAGCAGTACCTGGTCATTTTTTTGAGATAGATCTTTCAAATGCTTTGATAACTCCAGCTTCTTTCCTTCAAGCATCAAATCATACTGTTTTTTTGCTTCACTTAGCTTGATTTCTGCTGAAACTAGAGATTCTTGAACCTGAACATTCATAGAGTCAATATATGTTCCTAAAACATAATGAAACCGACAATAGTATAGATTTTGTTGCCTCAGCTTTTTGCTCTTCCAATTGTTTTTCTCTCTCCATAAAACTTGTAAGAAGTTGTTCCTTCTCATCTAGAACTTTATGCAGCTGGCTGAGATCACTTTTAAGTGAAGTAATCGTATGATCATGCTTAGAAATCTCATTCTTAAGAGCTTCTGACTCTTTAGCTCCGTCCTCTGACACCAACTGCAGCTGATCCAGTAAGTCACGATTCTGTGCCTCTAAACTGGAAATATTCTCTAACAAATTTTTCTGAAATATTCAAAATGCCACATTTTATTAAATTAATACTGTAACTTACCATCAGCAGTAAATTAAAATGTCAAGTTTCACAGACCCCCTGAGCCTCAGACATGGCATTAGATTGTGATAAATCCTTGATTTTCTCCATGAGTTCTTTAGTCAGTTTTTCTGAACTACTCTTATTTGAAAGAAGATCCTTAATTTTAGTTTCCAAGTCCCTGATATTTGCTTCTGCCAATTGACACTCATCTGCATGTTGTACCATGGAAAATTCTTGGGCTTTCTGCAGCTCCAAAATTCGATCTTTTTGCTCTTGATTTTTAAATTTGACAGTGTCATTCTCTGATCTGCACTGTTTAAATTCCTCATGTAGCTTATCAAACTTGTACTGAGCACGCTCACATGTTAACTTCTCCTTCTTGTTAACCAAATCACAATAAACTCCAATTGAAGAGAATAACATAGAAATCTGATTTGTGAGAGATGCACTCTCAGTATGTAGTTTAGCTATCATAGTAACTAAACCATTAAGTAGCTCTCTAAGTTCTGCAAGATCCTGTGATGATTTCTCTATTGTTTGTGCAAAATCTATGCTGGTACTTTGGAGAGAACTCTTTTCCTTTTCCAAGTTAGTAATAGTTGTTCTCAAGCATCTGCAGGTATCTTCCTTTGAATTCAATTCATTAACCATCTCTTCTAATTGAGCGTCTAGAGACTTCAAGTTAGCCACTTTGTCTTCAATTATCCCATGTAGTTCTTTGATTCCAACATCTACAAGCAATAACAAGATTGAATCATAGTATAATTTTTCATAACTCAAGAAGCACATAGAAATTATGCAAAAATGCAAATTGACCAGGATAAAATCAAGTTATTGTGCACAATAAGGATTCTTATTGTTGGCATATTCTCTACATAAATAAATCTACAGAAAGTGACAATAAGCTTGCTACTCACGGTAACATTACTTTTTTATCTGGAAAATTCAAAAGACGTACGGTATACCTTTTTCCAGCATGGCATTCTTGGTTGCATCACGATGGTCTTGAAAGCATTTTTCAACTTCCTCTTTCTCATGCTTAAGCTCCAAAATCTCTTGTTTCCCTATAAAGGCAAAGCATTGTGCATATCACATTGTAAAATAGTAGTAATCAATTATGTATAACAAGCCTCAATTGTTTAATGCCAGATGGCATATACATATATGTACTGATAGGAAACGGAATTGCTGAACATTTAATGAAATTTTTCTATCCTGTATGAACACAACTATACAATCATTTCTTAGACTGCACAGATGGGGCTAGTTTTCAGAGACGCACTAACACAAACAAGGATAACACATCAACAGAGGAGCATTAAGTAAATGGTTTGGTGGCATACCTTAATGTAATTAAACAAATTGATAGTATCACTTTGATATGTAGAATTTACCTGTGAAAATCTTAGTGTTTGCACTCTCTAACTTTGCTGATAAATCATTCAAAATTTTATCAAATTCATCAAGAGCTTTTGAAGTGTTCTCAAGCTTTCCTTCAAAGAATCCCTTAGTCTCTTCAGCTGTAACAGGAAAATAAAATTCCAAGAATAAGATGAGAATGATAATAACTAAATGAGCAGAACCTCATCACCCTGGTTATACCTGCACAAGTTTGAACAGCCAAGTGCTGCAGAGTTTCAGTTAATTGATCACATATTGTATTGGTTGAAGAGAGCTTAGAGTCTAATCCACCCCAGAGCTTTGTGTCTTCTTTTTGCTTTACTTTAAGCTTTGCATTCTCGTTTAATGATTGTTGCAATTTGGTTTCTAGCACATGTATCTGATCTGATGCCTTCCTCAGTTTTGTTTGCTTTAATATTAAGCACATAGAGAGTTAGGCCAAAATGAAATTACTACAATTCTCATGAAAAAACATGAAAAAGGAAGGCTTCCCACAACTTTAGTACAGAAAATTTCAGATGATGTAGATCATGTCTATTCTAAATAAAATTTAGCACTGCCAAGGTTAACCATTTTCTACCAAATCAAAACTAAATTTAAGCGAGAATGAACACAAAGTTATTATGTCATCTGGAATCATTCAAAACATCTAAAGTACAATCCTATTCCATCTGAATAATGAATTTCAGAAAAGAATAAAGTGACAGGAAAAAAACTATAAGAGGCAAATTGTTAATGCATAAACAAAATGAGTAGAAAAGGGAATATCAAAATAAAAAAAAAAATATTAAGAATGTATGTAAACGTAAAACTGTGAAACACTCTATATTCATGGTTTACATTTTCGAATCGTGCCAAAGTTTCGTCAAGGACAAGAACAATATGGTTTCGATACCGTATCATATTGTGCCAATACAATTTTTGTACTTTTTATTTTTGAAATATTAGTAAATATTAATTAAAAAAAATTATTAATATTTGATTGTTATAAATGCTCACTATCGATTTTATTTCAGGCGTTTATTGGTGAGTTCATACTTTGATATTTTTTTCTTAAGATGTTTAATATCTACTAAATTTTGTGACAACTATAGCAAGGTACAAATTCAAAATTTATATTTTTATTATTATTATTGCATATAACAAAATAGTTTAATCATTTGAAGTACATTGAGTTCGAGAACATGTATGTCTTGAAGATGGGTCTTCAACTTCAAATTACCATAAATTTGGAGGTTGACAATTATGAATATTGCTTATGTTATATTTATATAGATGTATAGTAAACTCAAATTCTCACAACTTCAAATTATTCTTTTAATTTAATGTAATTTTAATATATTTTTGTAATTTAAAGACATTTGAAATTGTCAATCTGATTTACGAATGTAGATAACATAAAATTTTATATTATCCAATAAAGAAACTATAATATGATGATTTTGACATATTAATATAATATATACGGTATTTGAATGTTCAATAATTATTAGTTAAATATGTGTTTATTTTGTATATTTTTATTTAAAAATAGTTTCTATAATCATTTTATATAAAGTTTTCAACCATTAAACAATTTAAAATTGTTAGACAAAAACAAATAAATATATTTCTTTTTAAAGAAAATTAATATATCGTTAACTCAAATTAAAATTGATACATTATAACATTCTACATTACTAATATCAAAAGGAGTGTCGTGAATAGGATGAAAGCATTGGTTCTTGAAACATCCTGATTAGATCAACCCCATAGTCTCCAACTTCCAAATCAAATAATTATCCCATTACATGCACTATTGATATTGATTTCTCCACATGTCCATTAGCATGTTTCGATTCACCATTAGACGTTAAGACTTGAACTGGCACCATTAGAATCAGAATTGGTGCATGCACAAGAAAAGGATAAACATATGTCCCCAAGCTCAGATATGATGAATCACCAAACCTATAATAAAAAGACTGAGAGTATGAAGAACTTCAATCAAAATCAATTTCAATTAAACTCTCTCGATATCTCAATAATCACGAGTTTCCCTTTGTCTGCTACCCTTGTATTAGTGTTGATACTGACTCTTAATAGTTCTAGCGCCATGATCATCATCTTGGATTGCATATGTGTGACCTTGCTCACATGTCCAAGGTTTAAATATTAAAGTCGAGGGAACATAAGTTTCACAATCACCAAGTGCATTACCACTGTCATCACCTCCGTGAGACTTGCACTACCGTTGACAACATTGTTACTATTTTAAACTTCTCGTCCAACTGCAGTGTTAGAAGGTAATGATGTTTCGTCACTCTCATCATATTCTTGCTCATCAATTGCATCGAGTAGATTTTCACTAATCCTCAATTGACCCTTTCCCTTAAAAATAGTAGTTTTGCCTTTTTCTTTCCCTTTAATAAAAATTGCAAAAGCTTTGCCTTTATCTTTATCTGTAGACTTTAATTGGGGTTGGGATTAGGGTTGGAATGTCTGAGAACGTGAGGACTGAGATCCAGAAAATCAAATTCTCGATCAGAAGCTTCATCATCATCTTCCTCACTAACATCTCCTCTAGCTTGCACTTTTTCAATCTGTTGGGTAAGAAATTAAGATAGGTAATGGATTCTTAGCCTCAACAGTGCTCCACCAATCCATTATTGGATCATCCTCAACTTGGACAAATCCAATATCAAAAGAGTCTACATTACTAGACTCTTGTCTTCCTTCTCTTTTGTTATTGTGCTTAGTTGAAAATACATATTATAATGAATGTAGACCATCTTCTCCAAGCAAAGAAAGCTAACCAATTTCTCTCGCAACCACTTGAAGATGTTTGCAAGAGAATTCGTACTACAACCTTTTTTCAAATTTGGGGTTAATCTTCTGTATTATAACCACGACTCAGTTGTAAGATAAATAAGAATAAATTTAAAATAGTATTCATATGTGTTGAGTAATAATTTATGCTATATTTACTTGCATCCATTTTACATCTATATGGCAATTGCAAAAGGATCGCCCAAAGAACCATATGCCTCACGAAATAATCAACTTTCATTAAAAGCCTCGCCAGTTAATTCTCTTGATATTACATTTCTAATGGTCACTAATAAATCGTCATTTGTGACTAGACTATATCAATATTGATATGTCGGATTGAAATAATAGCCTAAAATAATTAAACATATATAATTATTAATAGAAATATTAAAAAAAACTTTATTATTAAAAAATAAGTATTTGTCAAATGAATATGTTTTTCCATTTGGTTATCCAATCTTCCAGTGATAATATCAATAGAATGTTGATACTTGGTTGGTGATTGTAAACTCCTCTTAATTTTCTCTTTTGCTTAGATAGTAAACATTGTCCATTTGCGACTTCTTATCCATATCAACTTTGTGTAGAACAACGTACAAGGACTCTACTGTCATAAAAATATTTGCAATATAAACCTAAAATCTAACAGATATAGCATTTTTTGTGTCTCCCTACCTCAGTTGTGCTAGAGTATTGAAACACTTCTCAATTCTCAAAAGTGAACATGGTCATCAATCCTACTTTTTTTCTAAAATGACTTTAACAATAGAAAGTGCATTGTAAACCTAGTTGTAGAATCTCCCCATTAATAAATTTTCTCATTAATATGTGAACCCAATGACGATTATAGAGAACTTTGTTAATGACTGATCCTTTATAGCTATCACACATCAACATCATCTCATATAACCCTCATTGCATGATAAGATCTAAATTTTGATATCCTCTTGTTTGTCTAAATATGACCAGCAATTTCATATGCGATCGAAGGTTGAATACCATGACCAAATTTTTATATGTTACACACCATGCTATGATAGTATGAATTATTGTTGCATTGGGAGGATTTTATTGAAATGAAAAAAATTTAACAATGCTTAAACCGATCAATTTCTTCTTCTCCCTTGTATAGGTGTCATCAATCTTAATATATATGCTAGCTTGGTCTAAGAATGCCAGCAAATCAAATTAGAAATATCAATTCCACGCCTTTGTCCCATAAAAGGAAAGAAATGACCAATACCACCTTGTGTTGAAGTAACATAAACACTTGCATTCCTCTCCAATGTTGCTACAGAAATTGAGTCACTTCCACTAGCACAAGTTGAACCACTTCCACTAGCAAAAGTTGCTGTCACATATGTTGCTCATACTCATATTAAGTTCAAGAGCCACTAAAAACTAAAAAAAAGTTCTTCATTTTTGGAATACCTTCACCACAACCTTTAAGTTCAACATAGACCAATTCTCCAAACGCTAATCTGTAAAAAATTTCACATTGTTATTGTTGTTTGTACCTTAGTTTTTTTTTTGTCATCAAGTTCCTCCTTTATTGCAAGACCGATTTCTTGAGAAAATTTTGAACACTTAGAAACATTCGGATATCCACCAGTAAGTTGTTTTAGACATGTGACTGCATCGATGTTTCTAATCATATTGCAATACAAACATTGGCAATAAAATTGCTTTTTGAGTCGACATGCATGCCTCTAAAATGAATCATAAGATTGTTGTTTTGGTGTCATTTGATCTATCCATGTATCAAAAAGATAAAATTATTCATAACAAATAAATACAATAAATATTCACAATTTATAACATTGACAAAACTAACATAAGAAATATTACCCTATTCATAAAAATCATAAAATAATAAGAATATCTAGTTTTAACAAAAATACTAAATAAATAGAATAACTATCTTCATACAAAAACATTATTTACAACTTTGAACAACTATTAAAATGACAATAAAATTTTCATCTAAGATTTGTTACACTTATAAACATGTAAATAAAACTAAGACCAATCACAAATATAAGTAGTGGATATCAACATGATAATAAGAAAAACATAAATGAATATAAAGAAAAAATATAAATTATTAAATTTAATTATCACTAATTTATAACACAACTTTTACATTATTTTCGTAGCCTTATGTTAGCAAATGATATTATTATAATTTAAGGGCAATGACTCCAATGATTCACTTCTTAATGGATTTACTGATAGTTCATTTACTATACTTATATCATTGATGATATTGATACGTATTGATTAAATAATGATAATTAAAAAAATTATCTTAATGGGCCATAAATGATGATAACAACTTAGAGTGATAGTAGTAGCTCTAAATATTGATAAAGAACTAAAATGAAAATAGTAACTGACTATAGATATATTTATATAACAATATATAAATAAACTAAATAACTTAAAGAAGAATTTAAAGTTGTAATATGAAGTCGTGACTTATTATAGTTTCTTGACCTCTTAAATGAGATTAAATTCTTGCACGCCTTTTCTAATTACCTACTTAACAAATTTAAGCGTAATATATGCTTTCCTTCATCTACAGTTTCACATGCAAAGGCACTCTTAGGATATCATAGTTGGTTTTAATTAGTATATAAAGAGATCTTGACCTGCTAATTCCTAATTTGGTTTTATTGGTTATTACCTACTTAACAAATTTAAGCTTAATATATGCTTTCCTTCACCTACAATTTCACAGGCAAAGGCACTCTTAGGATATCATAGTTGGTTTTAATTAGGATATAAAGAGATCTTGACCGGCTAATTCCTAATCTGGTTTTATTGGTTATCCTGAGTTAGTGACTATTGGCATGGCTCTTGGTTCCCTTTTATCACCCTATCACCATGTAGGGTACCATACATTACACGTGCGGTGCATGACAAAAATAGTTGATTAATATATATATATATATATATAGCCTCTAGTTTTGCAAGCAAAAGTATCATTTTGAGTTTTACTTGGTTTCACTTAATATTTAGAGTCGCTCAAAGATTTCGACCTACTGAGTCTGGATTTGATTTTTTTTGTTGTACTTTTGTTTGATCTTATAGTCTTTTTACACTGTAAAATTTTTATGTATTTGTAGAAAAGAAAATATAAATAAATAAAGTTTGTTAACCTTCTTAATTATCTTGAGTTAGTAGTTGGCTATGTGGGTCTTGGTTCCCTATTTTTCACACTATCACCAAGTGGGGTACCTTCTGGTAAGTGAAAATTACACCCATAGGGTGTGATATCAAAATGCAATCGAGGAAGGGGAAAGGAGACTTTGCAAGGGTGGAGAAGTGATTGTGATTGTGGTTATGATAAGTGGAGATTGCAAGTAAGAAATAGAAAAAAGGAAATAGTGATAGTTTTTAGGCAGGGGAGTCCTAAAACTGAGAGGGGTGGACGAATATAATAGGAAAGGTAGTGGATGGAATCAACAAAGGCGAAGAAGATACAAAAATTGGGTGGATGGGAAACATTGATCATTAAATTAGGATTTCATCTCTAATACCACTTGATATGGCACAACGAATGAGCAATTTTCACCTAAAGAAAAGGAAATGAAAAATATATTATCTCAAAACTTCTCCATGCATAGGATCCTAACATCTTTAATAGATTGATAACAAAACATATTTCTCATCTTATTATTATTCAATAAAAACTCTATTAAGACTTGTTCTTAAAAAATAAACAGCCTTTAAGATCTCCACATTTCTAAAAACACAAAAATTAAACAAACTTTATTGTTCTACAAATTATAAAAATTAATGATTTGAATAACTTTGAACAATTTTAAATAAAATTAAAATTTTTAACTACATTAGTTATCCTTTTGGGCATTCCAACATAGTTAGGCCTATGTTGCAAGCCAAGTCTAGCAGTCTAATAGCACTCTAGAAGTAGTAACACCATGCTAGCTAATGTGATTCACCGACATGAGCTCTTTTTAAGACAACAAAATTTGATGTGATTTTGAACAAATGGAATTGAAAACATGAAGATGTAGGACTTTGGAGGGAAATTTTCTAGAGGAAGAGAAAGTCACCAATGGAAGTGACCACTCATTTTGGAGGCTTTCTAGCCACCAAAAATAGCAAGAAAGGAGATCTAGATCATCCTTTAAAGTGCTATTATGGTGGAAACCATCTTAGCACAGAGGTTGAGTGTCTTAGGTACCATCCTTAAATTTAGAGTGAAATTGGCAAGGGTTGAGATATTTAATTGTTATTTTCAAACTATTATGTGATGCTTGAATTTACTCTAGTTATGGTTAGACATGAGCTAAAAAAATTCTTTGCTCCTTGTTTTGATGATTCATGGATTCTTCTTCTCATGATTTTTAATCCTTGTTATTGCAAAGGCTTTTTGGTGTTCATAAAATGTTGACAAATTCATTTTCAGATGCATGCTTTGATTACTTGATTGATCATGGTTTATGTGCCACTATTTTCACCATGCTTTAAAAACTTGAGCCATATTGGAATTTCAATTTATGATCGGAACGATACGATTTTGGTACCACATTGTGCCATGACATATGGTTTCGATATTTTTTAAATATCAATATACTAATTAAAAATAAAAAATTTACCCTAAATATTTTAAAAATAAATAATAATAATTTTTTTAAAAAATATGGGATCGAGGCGCTTGCATATGGTAAATAAATAAATAAATAAATTATTATATATTTTCAAAATTTAAAAAATTAATATATATGTATATTAAGTTAATGTGATAATTTTTTTAGTGTTTGATTATACATGTTTAGATCATCCCTATTATAGCTAGGAGTTGATTGAAATTATTAATATAAGTTTAATTAAAGTTTAATTTCTCCACCCATGACCCCGCGGGAGGTCACCGCGAGTCGTTGTGATCTCGCAGTGTCGATGTTGAGAGGTAGACGGAATGGTGAATTTCACCCGTTTCACCTGGCACAATATAAAATTTTAAACCATGATTTTCACAGCATGTTAAGCTAGCATTGCTTGGCACTAACATAGATAATGACATACGATTAATTATTTAAGTACAATTATTTCATACTAAGTGGATCCTCCACCTCAACGGCCCCCTTAGAGCCGGCCCCACGGGTATAGAGGGAGGTAAATTCAGGTACACAGGTGGGCAATTATTTCATACGAGGATTTGGACCTATTGTGTCCAACTTGATTGGTATTTCAGATCATGTAGTCTAGAGGTGGTGAGCCAATCACTATCATGGCATGTAATCTAGTGTGCAAAGACTGAGTAAAGATTAAAAATGTTATGCATATATGCCCTATAGTCCTTGCCCAATAAAAAGAGAAGAAAAAACATCTTGTGTCCTGGTGGTAGTATGATGTGATATACACCTGATGGTAGTATAATCATGTAATATTATCTAGTTTTCATGTTCAATCTTATTTGTTCTTGTTATTTTTGCCTTGTTCACATTGTCTATCTTATTCCTAGGACATGTAGTAGTTACTCAGTTTTTGACAACTACTACCAAAGAAGTGATGCATCCTATGCAGTGGGTGTTGGAATAGAACAACAGTCCTAACACAACTCTGAGTTAAAATCAATAAGCTTCGATTTAACAGTGTCATTGACGCATTCATTCTCTAACCTATCTTGAAAGCTTTTGTTCATTAAAAATCTAAGTTTTGGAGGTATAATAACAAAATCCAGTTTGATTACTGTAATGGATGAATAAGGGTTCTTCCCTACAATAGGAATTAGGCTATCACCTCCCACATCTTATTATTACAATTCCCTAACGTGAATGTAGTTTTTGCTTTTCTTGTATTTGCAAGTAGACTTTCTGATACAGTGTGAATTCAATCATGTTGGCAAAAAGGTCATGACATCACATTTGAATATAGTGATCATCTCGGTAACATGATGTGCTCCATCATATACGGGATCTATTTTCTACCATTCTTCGTTTAAATTTTTTTCTCTCTCATGACATCAAAATTTAAACTTTTTCCATACGATGTATGTGAAACTATTTGCATTTATGAGCATCATAAAATTTCCATCGAGCAACCCAAATATATTGCTCTTATAGTGCTCAAATATACAAAGAACAATTATATAAAAACCAGAGTGACTAAAATTAGAAACGTAAATGAGCAAAACGCATAGAAATTAAGAATGATACATCAAAGTAAACGAAAGGGATAAATTAATTAATCAAGGAGAAGTGTCATATACCGCCAATTCAAGGTCAGTTTTGACGGAAGCCTGATCTTTGACCAACTTTTCTGAAATCAAACGACACACAAAACGAAGTCGTCAGAGAGAAGCATCTGAGAGCCAATGCAAATCTAAATGAGCATCAAAAATAAGAAAAAGAAACACCAACCCGCAGTTAGCTTCAAATTCACAAAGCTACCGTAAGAGGTCGAATCAGAAGAACCCCTGGGATTGGAGACAGCAGGAGCCCTTGCGGATCCTGCAAGCGATCCGGCCAAGGATCGAAAGTGCTCTAAACTCTTCAACGAAGACAGCCCTAGGCTCTTCATCAAGCTTACGCGATGAGACTTGGCGGCGAAACCCTAAGGTCACGAGTCGATGTCGTCAATCTAGGAAGAAGAGTTCGCGATTAGACCTCGAGGGTTAGGCAGAAGCGGAACGAAGAGAAGATGATCTGATCGTTTGGCCTTGAAACCGCAGATATCTCGGTGATTTGAGAAGAGAAGCCCTTGAAATTTCGTTCGTCGCGGGGAAGCGATGAGAGCTGCGAGCGAAGAGAGTGGAGAAGCAGGAGAAGAAATGACCGTTTCGAATGAGTGCTCGCTCCGCATCGCTATTTTTAGTATTTATAGAAGCGGCAGCTTTGAATACTGATTTGAAAATTTTCTTTTTACTCCAAATTTTATCGTTATTTTTGCTTCGCTCCGACAAAGTTAACGTAGTGCCATAATTTTTCCCAATTTAATTGTGTTTTTTTAGCTTCACCCCTAGAAGATTAAGATAGTGTCAAGTCCTTCCCTTTAAGATAATGTAGAGTTGCCCCCTAAGTTGAGATTCGAATATTCGTTCTCTTGTTATTGTTTTTTAGTATTTTACTACTGTATTATACCCACGATAGCACCTTCAATGTTATTTTTTTATCATTAAATTAAGATATAAAATTTTGAAAATGATTAATTCTATTCTATAAAAATTTTTAATTGATCATCAAAATAAATCAAGAAATATGAACGATGCATCACTCTGCAATCTGTATTTTAGGATTGTCTTCGTAAAATTAATCCACCTGAATTTCACCGATGTTTTTACTTCATCTAGGGAAGTTGAGATATGTCAAATTTTACCCTAAATTTCATATCATCTTAATTCCTCCCTCCCTTTTATTTTGCTCTAATTTTCCAACCAAACTAAGAACTAAAATAAGAGTAGCAGTATGAACTCTACCTCATACAATTGGGCTCTATTTGTTGCTATAAACATGAAGTCATGTTATAAGGGGACGTTTAGTTAAATGATGGGAATGACTATGGGTATGAGTTTGATAGTAGGATAGAATGGAAATGGGAATGGAAATGAAACCCACCTAGTTATATGGGTTTGGTTGATTCCCATAAATGCAGTAATCATTCCCAAATTGTCATTCCCAAACCCACAATCCAAACACTATATTTTACTATCATTCCATTCCTTCATTCCTAAACCCATCAACCAAACACCCCCTTAGTTTTCCTATCATATTTGTTCTTATCCAACATATGGTGTGAGAACTCTTGCCTATTTAACACTATACCCAAGTTCTCATGGAGATGTAGTGATTTTTGCTAAGACGTTACATTCATACCTTGTAACTCGAATTCTTGCATATTTAGCACTACACCTGAGTTCTGGAGATGTAGCGGTCCTTGCCAAGGCGTTACAGTCAGATCTTGCAACGTGTTCCTTCCGGGGAACAATTTAGCATTAGTACAATAGTTTAATGGATTCATTTATTAAATATTTGTCATAGTTTTGACGCTGGCTGGCAACCAACACAACCCTCCTCTTTTATCCGAGCTTGGGACCGGCCATGACCAGTCGTCATGGGCAGAGTTTAAACTGATTTTTTTAAACAAATCAAATTGACTGTTTTTTTTAAAAAAAAAAATTAAACAAATTGAACAGGTAAAATATCAATTAATTCGGTCAAAAATTAAATTAATGATTTTTTTAAAAAATAATTTTTTAAAATAATATTTAGTTTCGATCTTAAAAAATAAGGTCTAAAAATTATGTTTGCTCTAAAATTTTAGTTAATTCGGTCTATTTAGTTTAACCAAATATGAAATTTTAAAATCAAACTGAACCGAATTAACTAAATTAATCAATTTTTAAAAAAAAAAAAACTAAATTTCAATATAAACGGAACTAAATTTTGAAATTCGGTTGGTTTGTTAAATTTGTTCAGTTTAACCGAATTTTTAGTCAGCCCTAGTGTTGTATACCCTCTTTCTCTTGGTGGAATAAGACCATGACGACTGCCCCCTCTGATGCCGACAAATAAATCCATAACATTTCTCCTGTAATCGACTTGGAGAGTAGCTGTAAACGGGATAAATATTCCTTCAACTAGGTAAAAGTATCATCGTATTTTGCATCCCACTCGAATTTGGAAGCTTTCTTCAACACCTTAAAAAGAAACTTTGAGCGGCTGAGTGGGAGACGAATTAGGAAAGTGTTGTGATGCAACTAATCAACCACTGTGCTACTCTAAGATTACGTGGAAGTGACATATTTTGGAGTGTTTGGATCTTCTCGGGGTTGACTTTAATGCCCCACTTAGTTACGATGTACTTGAGAAAATTTCTGCTTCTGACCCCAAAGAGACACTTATTTGAATTAAGCTTGAGCTCATATTACCTCAACGTATAACATGTCTCCTCAATGTCTGAGATCAAAGTCTTAGACCGGAAAATTTTGATTAAGATTTCATCCATCTACACCTTGATATTTCTCCCGATTTAGTGCTTGAAGACCCGATCCATAAGTAGTTGATAAGTTACCCCTATATTCTTTAGGCTGAATGACATGATCATATAACAAAAGGTCCTATTAGCAGTGATGAAATTAATTTTTTCTTAATCCTTGAAAGTCAAGGGAGTTTGATGGTAGTTTTGATAGGCCTCCAGCATACATATGAGTTCACAGCCGGAAGTTGAGTTTACTAGCTGATCGATGCAGGGGAGAGGATAGCAATCCTTCAGGCAGATTTTGCTAGGTCTCAAAAGTCAATGTAGACCCTCTAATTGCCCCTGGCTTAGACACAAATACCACATTGACGAGCGAATTTGGGAATTAAACCTCCCAGACATGTCAACTTCCATTAACTTGTCAATTTCTGTCTGAATCACTTACTTCCATTAACTTGTCAATTTCTATCTGAATCACTTGGTTCTACTCTAGTGAGAAATTCCACAGCTTCTGTTAGATGGGTCGAACATCAGGAAGCGTGTTTAGTCAATGAATCATCACGATCGAGGAAATGCTTGTAACATCTTTCAACGACCAAGTGAAGACGTTGTGGTTGAACGAGAGACATGCATGCAATACCATGAAACAAGAATTGATCTTAAACACAAACTACAGCAGTAAATTTTAATCCAATGACAGTGACCTGACATCAAGTTTGTTATGTAGGTAACTGAAGCTGCATTTGAAAAGAGCGAAGAAGAAGCTTT
>JBBMJZ010413106.1:18531512-18545708 GCA_037833815.1 Zingiber zerumbet | reverse complement strand
AAATTACCGGTGTTTGAGGTGTTGGTAAATTTAAATAATATTGTTTGAGGAATCAATATTATTCTAAATTTAGAGTCTTGACCAAAGTTTATTTTGTGATTCTTAGGATTTCAAATGGCCTTCAACCCACTTGTTGTTATTCTCAAAGAGAATAAACTTACTGGTCCTAACTATATAGATTGGAAAAGAAACCTGGACATTGTCCTAACTATTATGAGAATAGCTCACTTCACTTCTATAAACTTGATTTGCAGTGAAAAAATTGAAGAAAAACTTTCAATTGTCAACACCTTTGATTTTACTTAAAATCCACTATTAGTGCAGAATGCACTAATAATTGAACTTGTATTTTGATATACGACAAAGACTTTAAAGTTAGATCCCATGTATTTGTTATTCTTCTTAAGTGTGCAGACCCAAATGCCTTGATGGATCTAGAGGACCATACACCAAGCAAAAAGCCTAGATTGGTTAGGAGTACTGGACTGACAGAAAGTCCAAATAGGTTAGAAGGACCAGATATCTAGTAAGAAAATTCGGTGGGTTAGTGTAGACCAAACATCGAGGCGAGGAAAGATTGGTGGGTCGGGGATTGGACATCAAGCATGAATGTTTGACATATAGTAAGTGAGGTAAGCTCCTGGAGTGAGTGTAGTGAGGTTGTGTTTCAGCAAGGACAAACCCTAGGTGCTAATCCAACTAAAGAAATCAGGAGATTTCTAAGTTGAGATCAAGATAGTCCTAACTATCTTTATCATGCATATATCTATTCTAATCTTGTTTATAGGGTAAATGCTATATTTGTTCTAACCTTATTTTGTAGGATAAAATGCTCTAGCTCTATTTTATCAGTGTTGCATCGACATAAAGTGAGGTTCAGTCGACGGATCCACATATTGTTCCATTGATGAAATAGAATGTTCAGTTGATGGATCATACTCATCCAATGGATCAGATCAGAGTAAACAAGGGAAGTGAGTTTCAGTCGACAGATTAGATGGTTTAGTCGACGAAACAACTTGATTTATGGGATCTGATAGACTGAATCACAACAAACAAGGAATGGCAGAGGTTTCATCGATGGATAAGGTGTATCAGTCGAAGGAACAACATGATTTCTGGGATCAGATAGATCGGATCGCAACACACAAGGAAAGATCAATGATCCATCAATGGAGAGATCATTCACTTGATGAAAAGGATCAATCGAGGGAACAATTTATCCGTCGACTGAACGAATTGGCTATTAAAGAAGGGCTTAGGATCTGAGCTTAGTACTACTTCTTTGTTCGAGTCAATTCATTTCATTCTTCATTCCATCGCTACTTGTGCAAGCTTTGCTCCTACAACGCTTAAATGCTCACTAACAACCAACACTTCTTCCTATTCAATTGTTTCGGTATACTGTACTTAAAATTCATTGTATTTGTACTTTTACTTGTATTGGTATTATCATTCATTTAGTGGATTGCCTAATGAAATCGATCGATGATTGCGAGCCTTGAAGTAGGATTCATCGAAGACTCCGAACCAAGTAAAAATTAGACTTATTTTTTTATCTTTCTCTTCTTACTTTTTTTATCTTTCTCTTCTTACTTTATTCCACTACGAACTCTAGTTTTTCGAAAGGTTTTTTCAAAAGAAAAGATTTTTTTTAAAGAGACAAGATTCAATCCCTCTCTTTGTTAGGATATGCCTAATGTGGTGTGTGCTAAAAACATATTTCGTAAATATGCACAACGAAAGATTTAATGATAAATAAACTAATTTATATCACACACATCACACACATGCAAGATACAATTACATAGACAAGATCATAAAACAAAACAAAATCAAATAACAATTATTCTAGGTATACCTTACAGATAACTTGTAACAAGAAGGGCATCAACCTTTTGCGATGTTATCAAGCTTCACCTTTGTTCGTATCCACGCCGAGCTCTTCAAGACAACTTAAAGAGAAAAAGCTTCGCCTTCAGAAGGTACTAGCCATGAGCGAAGGAGAAAAATTAAGAAGAGGAAGAAGAAGCAAAAGGAAGATATTCTTCCTTTGGGTGGCTCACGACAACAAGAGGAGATCCTCTTGTTGTGGTTGGCGGCAAGAGAGAGGGAGAGAGAGACAGAGGTATTGGGTTTAGATTTTTAAAACCTAAGCAAGCCAATAATGAATTGTGTGTTAATTCTCTCTTAACCATATCAATATATAGTCTTCTTTAATGAGTTGGATTAGAAATCCCAAATCTAACCCATTATGCCTTAACCAAAAATTAGTCCATTAACCCTTTGATTTGATTCACAACTAAATTAAGTTGATTCATGGCTAAACCAAATTGGTTCATGACTAAACCAAATAGAGTCCAACTCTTTCATAAGAGATGTGACTCATCCATGCTTTCGTTTCGACAAATATTTCTATATTTTTTTTATGTATGGTGTAACCAAATATTTATCTTTTGATCTGAGAATCCTATTCCCTAGCTTGTTTTACGTCTTTTAGAGACTTGTAGTTGTGTGATCCAATAGATTCCCAGTTTATCTTGGTTGTCTATAATTAACTACTTAATTATGGAATGATAATGAGTGACACCTAGTAGTACATCATGATCTCCAATTAATCAAAAAATCATAGTTGATATCAGAACTAATTCTAAACCCTTCAGCAGCTATAGTGAGTCGTATCTCATTTCTTTCACTCGTCTTATAACCACTAAGTTCAGGACATGGTCTATGTGTCTGCCCCGGCTAGGCTGACTACATCACACCTAGTCTAAGTAATACTTCCTCGTCCCGTGGATTCAAATTACTTATACATGTGTTCAAGAGTCTCATACTCTTAACATGTGATGCTTTGACCAAAGACTTTGAATAATAATCCTAACGAGTGGTCATAGGGTATACGTCTCCTCGCAAGAAGTGATGAAGTCTCTATAGGCTATCCAAACACCTTCGGGCACTTTTGACTTATATCCAATTATCTCAGGTTTACACCTCTAAGAGATGCTTAATTAAGATGTCAAAGTATAAGTTTTCATGACCAAGATAACTTGTATACCTCAAGTCAAAGGAAACTTACACTCAAGCTACAGTAAGAACTTCACAGACATATCTATATATGTAGAGAACTATATGAAGTCTTATAGCAAGTCACTCCAATGAACTAGTTACCATAACTGACATCCAGGTTTAACTCTCGACATCCCAATGTCTTCAGCTAGTGAGAAACAGCTGCTTGGCCAAACTGAGTATAACCCATGCTAATCTTATACAATTGATGATATCTGAATGCACAAATTTGACGACTAGGAAAATTTCAATACGTTCATAATTGCACATGTAGAGATAATCACAAGTTGTGATCCAATCATAATTCTCTCATGTTATGAATTATATTGCGAATATTCAATAAATAAGTTTAAGACTATTTAAACATATAATATATACTCAAATAGTGAATCTATATTTATCAAATAAATAGCAAAACCATAAGATGATTATCTTAGGACATCTCTCAAAATCTAATACTTTTATCCTCAACGATCATTCAATTGGTATCACAGCAAGGGCTCTTGATTTTGGTGCAACCACCAATCAAGAATTTCTTTTCTTTGCTTTTATTTATTTATTGTACTCTTTTCCTTCTATTGCACTACTTACCCCAAGATAAAGTTTTCAAAATTCTATTAAGTTTTCTTTGCAAGTACAATGACACAGTCTGAAGGATATTCTACCATTCGTCCTCCACTCTTCAATAGGAATGATTTCCCTTATCGAAAAAGGAGGATGGAAATCTTCCTGAAAATGGACATTGAACAATGGTTCTGCTTCTGCTAAGGGTACAAACTTCCAATTACTTAATATTAAAATGAAGGAAGGCGAGACTGTAAATCAACTCCATATGAGGATCAAGTACATCCTCAACGATCTGCATCTAATCGAACACCAAATTGACAATCGTGACTTAATAAGGTATGTAATAAACTCATTCCCTCGAAACCCTTAATGGGCATCCATGGTAGATGCCTATAAAGTCTCAAGGGATCTTTCTAAAATTCATTTAGATGAACTTTTTGTGAACTTGAACTACACGAATAGTCTAACTCAAGTCAAACCGAGAAATGTATTGTTCTTATTGCAGGACCAAGCAAAGAGTCAAAGTCAAAAGTCTGATTCAAGCATGAGTTCGAAGACGAATCTGGCTCCGACTCAACCAAAGAATAAATAGTAAACATGGTAAGGAAAATGTTAACTTAAAAGAAGAAAAGATTTTTAAAGGATGATCTTAAAAAGGTAATACAATCCACACTAACCAAGTCAATATCTAAAGTAACATGTTATAGATGCAACAAAAAGGGGCACTACAAGTTTGATTTTCCAAATATCAAAGAAGGAAACCCCAAATCAAGAAGAAGGAAGACACTAATGGTGACTTGGGATGAATCATCATCAGAAGAATTGGGCACAGATGAACCAAGACAAAAGAGCTTCTTGGCATTAATGGCAAGAAAGCAACTTGACAAATCCGAGTATGAGTACAAGTTAGAGTCGAGTCAAGAAGATGAATCTGAAGAAAAATCAAGCCACAGATCTATATCTATTTTCGAAGGTTCCCATAAGGTAACATATAATTTAAATTTTTTTTAAAAAAAAAATTATCACATGCTTAAATAAGAAATAAGTTAAATTTGAAAAACAAGTTGAATTGCTTCTTAAGGAAGCCAAAAATATTAAGGAGCAAGTTAACCCTAAACTCTCAATAAACAGTTCAAAATGGAAATCCAAATCAAGTTGTAATACTTGAGGAGGAGAATTTCATATTGAAAGGCAAAGTTTGAGAGACTCAAGGGAATGTTGGAAAGGTTTACTTTGGGATCCAAGAACCTTGACATGATACTCGAATCACAAAGGGTCGTGTACAATAAATCCTGTCTCAGATATCAATCAAAATTAATAAATAAATCCTTCTTATCAATTATTAACCAAAATAAAAAACATGTTAAAGCATGGGTTCCAAAAGCTTACCTAATAAAGCAAGTAGGACCAAACTAATATCATGTACCTAAAATTGATATTCATTACTTAAATATGAAACATAAAATATATGCTCCAAGGGGAGGTGGTAAACTAGTTGTCACCTCAATAACTTAACCTACCCATTTGGGTACTTAGGACTAGATAAATCAGGACTAGCTTTAACTTGTTGTATTAAAGTTTAGTATTAAGTTATCTGGGTGAGACTAACTAGAAAGCTTTATCTAAGGCACATGGTTACTCTAATGATATCTAAGTGACTCACCATAACCTGGAAGCTTATTTAGGGAAGCATGCTTGGGTTACCCAAGGCTACGCTTAAATCAAATATAAGTTAAAATAATTCCTGATAATTGAACATAATTCATTTCACAAAAACTATAGGATTACCTTAATAGATAACAGAAAGTGAAGTTCAGTCGATGGAAAGTGAGGTTTAGTCGATGGATTCACAGATGTTTCTATCAATGGAACAGAGTGTTCAGTCGATGGGTCAGGCTCATCCAATGTATCATATCAGAGCAAACAAGGAAAGTGAGGTTTAGTCAACAAATCAGGTGGTTCAGTTAATAGAACAACTTAATTTATGGGATTTGATGTATCAAATCACAATAAACAAGGAAGGGCAGAGGTTCTGTGGATGAATAAGGTGTATCAATAGAAGGAACAATGTGTTAGTGTAATTTGTGCTAATGATCTAACTCAAGTTTTGATGAATGACAAGTGGATTAAAGTTAGATGTATTGTTTATCTAATCTTTCTACCGAGTGTATATCTGGTGGGAAGTCCTATTGGGTCCGCGAAGACCTGACAACCAACTGAAGTCCAGTTGGATTTGTGGATCTGACAACTAGTGGGAAGACCTAGTGGGTCGAAGACAAGTCAAGCATTTGCAATTGGTAAGTGGAGGTAAGCCACTGAAGGAGAGATCTAGTGAGGATGCATTCCCCATTGAGGGAACTATTGGCATCGGTCTAACTTAGGTTCATTTGGGAAACTTAAGTTGAGACCTTAACTAAATCTTGGTCTCGGGGAGACATGATCTAATTATTACTATTTTATTGTACTAACTCTATTTTGCAGGGTAAATATATTTTGTATTGCTCGGACTAACTCTTTTTCGTAGGGAAGAAACTGCAGAAGAAAAGGAGAGTCTGCGCGCTCATAAGGATCCGGGCGCTCGAACCAGCTAGCCCGGGTGGGAACCGCAGGCACCTGGAGTTGGTCCTGGTGCTCAGACTAGAAAACTTATCCAGGAGCTAAGTTGGAGCACGTCAACTGGTCGAGCCACGTCAGCATGGTCCAGGTGCCCGGACTAGAAAACTTATCTAGGAGCTGAGTTGGAGCACGTCGACTGTTCGAGCCACGTCAGCATAACCTAGGCGCCCAGAGGGGTTCCAGGTGCTTGGAATGGGCCTATATAAGGGCCTTGAACCAGCAGCTTCAAAACATCAACTACTACAAGTTTCATTCTTATGTGTTGCTCCAAAAAGGCTACGACGATACCGAAAAGATGCTGCGAAGTTCGAAGAACGAGAGATTCCAATTTCCTTTCTGTTTATCAGTAACAACTAATTTCAGTTCTTGTATTCAATATTTGTAACTAATTATTTGAATTGATAGTGATTGCCAACGAAAGTGATCAATGATCGCAAGCCTTGGAGTAGAAGTCGTCACAAGCTCAAAAACCAAGTAAAACCATATGTGTTAGCATTGTTTTTTGTTTTCTTTATTCCGCTACATAACTGTTTTTAACTCTCAATTTCGATGAATGCTAGTCACCCTTTCCCAGTGACTTTATGATCCTACACAATGTGATTTCTGGGATTAGATGGATTGGATTGCAGTACACATGGAAAGATCAAAGATCCACCAACGAATAGATCATTCAGTCGACGGAAAGGATCAGTCGATGGAATAGTTTATCTGTCAACTGAACGAAGGCTATAAAAGAAGGGCTTGGGATCCGAGCTCAGTACTATTTCTCTGTTTAAGTCAATTTATTCCATGCTTCATTTCGTCGTTATAGGTGCAAGCTTTGCTCCTATGATGCCTGAAAGCTAGCCGACAACCAACACTTCTTCCTATTCAATTGTTGTCGGTATATTATACTTAAAATTCATTGTATTTATACTTGTATATCATTTATTTAATGGATTTCCTAACGAAAGTAATCAACAATCGCGGGCCTTGGAGTAGGAGTCACAAGAAGTTTCGAACCAAGTAAAAAATAAACTTGACTTTTGTCTTTCTCTTCTTACTTTATTCCACTACGAACTCTAGTTTTTAGAAAGGTTTTCAAGAGAAAAGAAAATTTTTTTAAAGCGACAAGATTCACACCCCCCCCCCCCCCCTCTCTTGCCCTCAATGATCCTTCATCCATTTCCTTAAGATGACTAATCCAAGGATTCACTCCTCACTCTTACAGAGGCACTATGAAAACCCCCTTCTCGGAGGTGGAGAAGCCTCGTACAAGCTCAATCATGAGAATGCAATAACAAAACAAGAACACAAACACAAAATACAATTGAGATAACTTTTAAGGTTTACAATAAGGAACCTTTTATTGCTTGCACTTTTCTTGCTTTGGATAGCCTCTTGGTGAAAGGAAATGTAACAACACTTTACTCCAAAACTCCTAACAACCATCATCTGGAAATCTTCATGAATTCCCATTTATGTTGTTGTTGTTTGAAGTGATTTCTTCCTAGTAATCGATTATCCTTATTTACCAATCGATTGCCACGTTACAATTCGACCGTTCAAACCTACATAATGATTCTTTTTGCCTAGTTAATTGATTGGTGAGTCATTCAATTCAACAACTTATAATCGATTAAGTCAATTGATTATGAAGCTTCTGTTCGTGAGAGAAAAGTTGCCTAATTGATTGCCCAATCATTTCTTAAACTTTCTATTCTCTTGGGAAAAATGCCCCAATCTATTGGATAATGTTTAATCAATTGCCTCAATCAATTCATACCCTTTCTGTTCGAGAGACACACTGCCCAATTGATTTTAGCATCCTCTGTGCTCTCGCAAGAGTGCTCTCAATTAATTACCCTAATCGATTACTTTGGGCCAATTGATTAGCCTAATAGATTCCTCAATCCTAACTCCCTTAATTCAAATTTAGGATTCATTTGGCCAAAATATGGTCAACCTTGACCTATAAGGATTTTTCATTGCCTAACATCCGATTAATATTGATCTACCAAGGCTTTTTAACCATGTGTCTGATCAACCTTTGCCCACTTAGACTTTCTATCTTGTACCAAGTGTCCGGTACTCCATTACCCACTTGGACTTACCATCTCATGTCAAGTGTTTAGTCTTCTATGACCCACTTGTACTTCCAATCACCAAGTTGTTAGGTCCAAAAGAATTCAAATATCTTCACAATGGTATGATATTATCCACTTTGGGCCTAACCCTCATGGTTTTTATTCAAACCCATGATCTATTTCATATGTTTCCAATGTGAGACTTTGTTTGTAACCTTGCAACCCCAAAAATCCACCTCAAATGAAGGACCATAGGCCCCCCTCAAGTGGATAGCCTATCCGTTTAACGTCCTATCCTCGACCCACTAGGTCTTATTGCCCTTTGTCTAACCAACCTACTAGGTATTCCTACCCCTCCGTTAACTTGACCTACTAGGACCTTCTTGCCCTTCAGTCCAACTGACTTACTAGGTCTTCCTGCCTCTCGGTCCATCCGACCTATTGGGACTTCCTTTCCCCTCAGTCCAATTAATTTACTAGGTCTTCCTTGCCTAGCCGCAACTAGAGCTTCTCTACCTGACTATCTACCAAGACTTCCTGCTTGGTGTTTGGTCCTCTTGATCTAGATATAGGAGCTCCTACTTCCTTTGTTCGAGTTTAATATTTTACTCACATGGCTCGATTAAACCATAACTCTTATGCACAGTTGGCTGTTAGATTTTCTAAATTTCAGGCTCTGATACCAATTGTTAAGTCTAAAAGAATTTACATATCTCCATAATGATATGATATTATTTACTTTGGGCCTAATCCCTTATGGATTTTATCTTTGAGCTCTACCCAAAAGGTTTTACAGCAATAGAGATATCTTCCTCTTTTAAACTCATGATCTTTTTCTTGTGTTTCTAATGTGGGACTTTATTTGCAACCCCAACACATATGTCCGGTCCTCCGTGACCGACTTAGACTTTTCCTTGCAACTCCCGTTGGACTTCCGATCACCAAGTGTCTGGTCAATCTTTGACTCCACTTGGACTCTCCTCACCAAGTGTTTGGTCTTTCTTGACCAACTTGGACTTTCTTGATCAAATCTCCGGTCCTTCTTGACCCATATGGACTTTTCCCTTAGCTAGTCCCGCTAGAACTTCTATTGTCTAGTTCCCAACTAGGTCTTCCACTATCTAACTTCCTCCAGTAAGGATTTTCTCCTATCTAACCTCCAATTAGGATTTTCCTTTGTCTAACATCCAGTTAAATTTTTCCTTACCAAACCTTCAATTAGGACTTTCCCAGTCAGGTATCCAGTCCTCCCTTGACCTACTTAACTTTCCCACACGTATTATCAAATATCAAAACTCAAGATCGGATCAATATGAGCGTCGTCAAACTAGTCAACCTTGACCTAATGACGATTGCACCAACAACCTAGAATTGATTTGGTCACTTAGAGTTCACTAGTTCCCCCAACTTTCGATTATAGATCATGCACTATAGTGTTAGCACAACAGTATATAAAAATAAGAGTTGTGACTTTCATTCAACTATCCAATCTCAACTACGGATTTCTTGTGAAACCATAAGTCAGACTAACGCCTATTGTTCCCTTAATGAGAACTTGTCCTCACCATTCTTCCTTCCGAGAGAATCTCTCCACTCGGGAGAATTTACCTGATGCTAAACATCCGGTCCTCCTAACCTATTTAGACTTTTTGCTTAGCATATGCTCCTCTGACCCCTAAGACTTTCTTCGATGTCCGATCTTTCTAATCCATTGACTTACTAGACATCTGATCCGGTGGCCGGTCTAGTCTTTCCGCATGGTATCCTTGATTTGCTAAGTCGTCCACATTTGCCTAATATCATATTGTTTTGACCTACTAAGACTTTCACCTGATTAGTATCTAATCAACTTAACCTACTTTGAACTCCATGGCTATGCTCCCTATACACTTAATGAACCTTTGTTAGATCACGATGAATCTTAATTTTAAATCTTTACCAACATTAAAATTTGGTTCGATTATTTGAAGTTCTCTACAAACAAAATCTTATTTGCGTTGCACTCAACAATATCTAAAAAAATTTAATAATTTAATAATTTAATTAATTAAAAAATATTATCAGAGTTTGAATATAAAATTTTAATTAGCATCTTTTATCGTAAAAAGTAAAAAAAAACAATTTTATATACAAATTTATTTTTTAAAAAAATATTAAAATTCCAAATATTTTTTTACCTAAAGACTAAAAATTGCTTAAGATAGTCCTGTAATTATAAAAACTATTAAGACTTTAAATAGGCCCCCACGGATTAGTTGAGGTGGTCAGTGGATGATAGTTTATAAATTCCTATACCATAGAAAAATTATGCTCCCATCCATCTAAACCCTCAATTTTTATGATTTACCTCCCTTGTGATAACCTTGGGACAGGTTGACAGGGGAGCTGGGATAAACGAATCGCCTTTTCAAATAGTAAGACTTTAAATATTAGTTGATTCCCACAATTGATATGTCATGCATGCCAATATTAACATTCAAGCAAGATTTCTTTATTAGCAGTTCCATTAATAGTAAATCTTTGTTTTAGGCTGTCACTTCCTAATGGTTTGTGACTTATAGAAATTATGGACCCATGGTACTATGAGAAATTAATCTTTATCTAAGTGGGTGTTTTAGAATACTATCTGTTGGTACCCCAAGGTAGTTTTGATGTAATCAAACAAGCTAAGTTAAGTCATGTTGTGTTTAACCTTGTGTCAAAGTGTGTAGGATATTATGAGCATAGGAAGTCGAGCAAAAGACACAACTAGCGAGAATGACGGTACAGGAGAGAGTTGATCGGCTCGGTGCATTTGAGGGACGAGGTGTTGCGGAAGAGTACACCGGCGGACGAGAAGGAAGCATGCGGTGTTTCGAGGGACTAGAAGACGGAGCGGAAGATTGCTCGAGGAGCAAAAGATGTAGCTAGCGAGAAGGTCGACACGGGAGAGAGCCGACGGGCTCGGTGCATCCGAGGGACGAAGGGCTGAGGAAGAGTACGCTGGTGAACGAGAAGGAAGCATGCAGTGATTCCAAGGGACGAGAAGTTGAAGCGAAAGCTTGCTCGAGGAGAAGACCAGAAGTTGGGTTCGGGTGAGCCCTATTTCGGATGACCGAAATCACCCAAGTGAGCAGAAAGACCTAGACCGAAGCAAGCGGAGCCGAAGTTGAAGGCCCGAAGAGAAAGTCAAAAAATGTTGACTTTCCCTTTCGAGGTGCCTAGAACGATTCCAGGCGCCCAGAACCCTTCCAGGCGCCCGGAACCCTTCTAGGTGTCGGGAACCCAAGTTTTATCAAAATTGATGTGGCTTTTGGCCGGTGCATCAGGGATAAGGTTTTATCCCATTTCAGACGTCTTGAACCCTTGCAGGCGCCTCGAGCAGGACTATATAAGCAGCCCTGCTCCCAAAGCTAAAGAACAACTAGAAATATCCAAACAACACTTGTGCGCTTTTCCTTTTCTGTTTAGCTTCGTCTGTTTGTGCGCTCATTGTTATAAAGAGGCTTTTCCACTTGAAGGAGATATTTTTTAGTGCACTTTAACCTCCTTGGATTAACAACCTTCCCAGTTGTAATCAAGTAAATTCTCGGTGCCTCTTTCCTTTCAGTTTCTTTATTATTCTTTTATGTAAGTGTTTAATTTAATTAAGTTATAAGTTCGAGGAAGGTATTTTTGATTTGATTTGTGTAGGGGCTATTCACCCCCTCTAGCCGGCCGCTGAAGGTCCTAACAAGTGGTATCAGAGCAAGAACACTTCAGGAGGACTAACCGCCGAATGAAGCACGCGAGATGGTCGGGCCGAGCATATATATATCCACCAAAGTTTGAGGGGGAGTTCGCGATCTGGAAAAAGAGAATGGAGGTATTTTCTAAAAACATATTTTGACTTATTATTAATAATGGAATTTGGTTTTGAAGCACCCAAGGGCAAGGAAAAGTATCAATGGACGAAGAAGGAAAAAGCTGACTTCGTAGCAAATGACAAATCAGAGTTTCATCTGCTGAGTATTCTACCATTACAAGAAGTCAACCTGATCAGATCCTACGAGTCCGCAAAGGAACTCTGGGAGAAATTTCTGGAACTACATGAAGGAACCTCAGAGGCAAAACTTGCGAGACGAGACTTACATCGCAACCATCTCACCAACCTTCGATTTGAAGAAGACAAAACCATTGGAGGATTAAGGAGCTCATCACCGGACTTTCAAATCTCGGAGAAAAGGTAAGCAACCGAGATTCGCTAAGGTATGCTCTTAATGCATTTCCTAGAAATACGAAATGGACATCATTAGTAGATGCCTACTATATCTCTAAGGATTTAGAATTTCTTACTTTAGAAGAGTTATTTTCAACTTTTGAAGTCCATGAATCGAGATGTGCAGATATGAAGAAGGAGCTGAAGCACAACATTGCCCTTAAGGCAAAGATGAACGAACAAGATTCAGAATCCTCTCTCAACAACGACGAAACGGTAATGATGGTAAGACAATTTAAAAAATTATTTAAATATAGAAAAACTAACCATCTGCAGGGTAGAAAGAAGAGAATAATTAGATGCTATCACTGCAATGAAGAAGGGCATGTTAAAGACAACTGTCCTAAGTTAAAGATCAAGGACAAGGACAAAGGAAAGAACAAGAATCCCATTCAAAAGGACAAGTACAAGACTCTAAAGGCGGTGTGGTACGAAACATCGTCCAAATCAGAAATTGAAGTCATCGCTGGACTTTCCTTAGTGGCAAGTCATCAAGAAGAAGAAAACGAAGCAAACTCGTCTGAAATGAGCATCGAGAGAATCGATGAAGGGGGAGTGACATCGGAAGAATGCAGCAGTTCAGGGGGAGCAACGAATATCGAGATCGACAAGGTAAGTCAGGTGCGATCTCTTTCTCCCGATAAGTTATTTAAATTTGTTAAATTATTAACTAAGGATTGCTGTAAGCTAGAAAAAGAAAACTAAGAGTTAAAAATAATTCTAGTCAAATCTTGTCCATTAGAAGAATTTGACAAAATAATATTGGAAAATGATAATTTGAAAACAGAAATAGCATACTTGAAAAATCATGCATGTTCGTTTAATCAAAACAATAAGAGATATAATAATTTAAACTGGTATTTTAAATAACATAAGGGGTAAATTAAAAAAATCTCATAAAAATATGTTCCTAAAAGTTTTTTAATTAACTCAGTTGGAATGAACCTATATTGGGTTCCAAAATCATTCCTGGATTAAAACTTTAGAGTTAGGGCTTTCTGAGAGTAAATTAAATGTTTAATTTCCTTAAGAGGCTTTGTCTAGAAAGTGGTTGTTGCTCCAATAACTAAGAAGAGCTAGTGTCCCGCCATAGCCTGAAAGCCAATTAATGAAATAAAATGTTTAATTGACTAATTGATAAAATATTTAATTGTAATTAATGCTTTCAATAGTTTCTTAAAACATTTTTTTTCTTAGAAAATTTCTTTTGCAAAACTTAAAGTTTCTAATCTTATTTACGTTGCAAATTTTTTTAAGTGATATTAAAATTTTTTTTTTCAAAGTTTTTTCAAAATTATTGGGAAATTAGAATTTTTTAACTATTTTTTTTTTAAAAAAGCTACCCTTAGATTTTTTTTTTTGGTACCTCATTTTTATGTGATAAAAGGGGGAGAAGGGAAGATTAAGTCTAGGGGGAGGTAGCAAAATTTTAAATTTCAATTTTTACACTTTAATTACAAATTTATTGCTTTTTATTTTATGTTAGTTTATCCTAACTTAACTTGGGTTGCTCACATCAAAAAGGAGAAAATTGTTGGTACCCTAAGGTAGTTTTGATGTGATCAAACAAGTTAGGTCTTGTTGTGTTTAACCCTGTGTCTAAGTGTGCAGGAACTTAGGAGCACAAGAAGTTGAGCAAAAGAT
>JBBMJZ010413106.1:18506299-18516366 GCA_037833815.1 Zingiber zerumbet | reverse complement strand
AGCAGCTAGGAGGCGGCGGTGCTTTTGGTGTGCGGCAACAACGATTGCTGGAGTAGCCCCTTAGAACTTCTTCTGTCCACCGGCAACCAGGAAGCACAGCAGCTTTGTGGGCTGCTGTCCGGAAGAAAGGAGGATCGCCGGAGGTTAGCCGACGGCTAGGTGCTGCCGTCCAAAGAAGCTGCAGCACCTTCTTTGGACGGATACAGCAAGGAGATCCAGCCAATGGAAGGGCAAGCTTCACAAGGAGAAAGCCCGAGGAACAAGCTCCGGCCAATAAAATGGCCGGCCAAGAAATATGGCCGGCTGTCCTTGATGGGCGGCGGCAGCAAGAATTTATCGGCGCTGAGGAAAGGAAAGGGGAAGCCTTTTACCTTTTTTCCGTTCGTTTTTTGAAACGAGAAGCCAGAACAAATAAAAAGGAAAAGGAAAATAAGAAAAAAGGAAATAAGCAAAAGAAAAAATTAATTTAAAATTAAATTTAATTCTAAATTTAAATTTATTTCCTTTCTCCATCCCTATCTTATATAAATCTCCCATTCTTATATAAATCTCCCATCCGATTTGGATAAATTCAAACTCATATTCACTAATTCGGAACCCATACCATTTACTTTAAGTTTGGTTCAAAATTAAATTCTTAATTGGTTCAATAGTCAAATCGTTTGGTTCAATAATTAAATCTTTTTAATTAAAATCAAATCAATTTGATTTATAATTAAACCAAAGAGTATTCATCTCGTCTATATGGTCTATCCGTACTTTTATTTTGCCAATATTTTCATTTTTGCCCTTCATATGGTCAACCAGTCTCAATTTCCCTCGATTTAAAAATCTAATTCTCAAACTCGTTTTAAGTCTTTCAGATACACTCGTTGTACGTGTGACCTAATAGGTTCCTAATTATATTGGTTGTCCATAATTAACCATTAATTATGAATCGATCATTAGTGGCACCTAGTGGTACATCATGATCTCCAATTGACCAGAAAATTAAACAGTTGATTCCAAAACCACTTCTAAACCTTTCAGCAGCTACAGTAAGTCGTGTCTCCTTCCTTTCACTCGTCTTATACCCACTTAGTTCATGACATAGTCTATGTGTCAATCCCCACTATGATGATTACATCACCCCTAACTTAAGTAATATTTTTCCGTTTTAATTCAAATTACTTGTACATGTGTCCAAGAGTACAATATTTTTATAATATTTTTAACATATGATGCTTTAACTAAAGACTTTGAGTAACAATCATGACAAATGGTCATAGGGTATACATCTCCTTATAAAGAGCGGTAAATCCTTTGTTGGCTATTTAAATATCTTCGAACACTTTCAACTTATACCTAATCATCTCAGGTCCACACCTCCATGGAGATGTTCACTTAAAATATCAATATATAAATCTCTATGATCAAGGTAACTTGAATACCTCAAGTCGAAGAAAACTCATATGCAATAGTTTCATTGATATATTCATATATATATAAAATCATATAAAGTCTTACAACATGTCACTCTAATGAATTAGTTACTATAACTAGCATCCATGTTTAAATCTCAACCTCACAATGTCTCTATCTAGTGAGGAATAATTGTTTAGATAAATCAAAGAGTATAGCATGTGCTAGTCTTATAGAATCAATAATATTCGAACTCATCAATTCAACAACTAGGTATTATTTTAATATATTCATAATTGTGTACATAGAGATGTTCACTAGTTGTGATCCAATCACAAATTCTCATACTATGAATCATATTGTGGACATTCAATAAATGAGTTTAAGATCTAATCATACACATATAAAATGTGCACTTAAATAGCTAGTAAATATTTATTTATCCAATAAATAGTATATTCTATAAAAATAATTATCTTAGAGCTCCTCTCAAATATAACACCAAGAACTTAAAACCTAGGAAGGTAGGGCGTCATGGCAGAGTTGAACAGTGGCTCCCTTTCATCTCCGTCTATACGACTGTCGCAGACCAGCGACCAAGCCATAGGCTAAAAATCGCGTTCGTCGTGATAGAGATGGTCACGACCACGTCTCGCAATTCCACGCACCTCAGGGGCTGGTTACCACGTAGGATAGCTGGCAATCGATTTCCATGGTCGAAGAGCACCGACGATCGCGTTAGGAGGTTGGTGATTGGTGGTTGTGTCCGGCAACTGCAGTGTCGCGGCATGTGAAACGTGCGACGAAAGGAAGAAACGGTGTGCACACTGAAATGAGAAAAAGTTTGATTTATTTAAATGAAAAAGAACATGAAAAAAATAGGTTAGGAATTAATTGAATAAATCTTGATTTGATCAATAGGTCTAAGTCTGTATTAAATATACTTAGGTTACACAAAAACAACAGTATATTAAATTAGATCCATTCTAATAAAGACAAGGGACTAAGTTAATACTCATTATCAGGATTTTCAATCATCAGGTCTAGTGTGACAACCAACTAGAGGTTCTCAAATGAAGAAATTTTACTTATGGATTTTGAGTGTTTATTCTCAGCCAGGATCCTCTGGACCATAATTTACGGTTCAGAGGATGGACCACTACATCTATTGGTTGATAGGGATGGATCCCACCTATTAAGCATGTGAGATCCATTCTCATCAACCAATCAACTTGTGTGGTCCATCCTCTGGACCACAAATTACATTCTAGAGGATCTGTGCTCGTTTATTCTATGTATATGTGTGAATTGAATTGAACTGGTTTTATTACTAGTTTGTCAGTTTTATATTGACGTTATTATTTTTAATTCTAGATGTTGAGGACGATATACATGATGACTCATCGCAATGTGTGATGGAATCAATTAAGGGAGGTGATTAAGGAGATAGAGTATGACCCAGTTTACATATTCTAATGACATATTGGATGACACAATCGATTGTTCTGTAAACCTGAATAGGAAGAGTTTTCAATCCTAGATAACTATAGGATTTGGGTATTAATTCGATTATTGTCAGGGCATCCCAAGGTGATAGCACACCATGTATGGTGGTGCTATGAAGGGTGCATCTTATATTTAGTGTTGTGTATGGAGATACTTCACCATGAGGATTCAGAAGAGGATCCTAAAGATTCTGAGGAGAATTCATAATAGAATCTTAAAGACTCTGAGGAGGATCCAGACGAGGATCTGAATGTGAATTAAATGGAGAATCCTAAAATTGATCTACTTGATATTTCCCTAATAGAGTTCAGGATGAATGGGATAGTATTACCCAATACACTAGTATTTTTCCTAGTGAGAGTGGTGTTAGCTTATCTATTTTATTAGAGTTATGTTGTTATTATTGTCATTAAGTACGAACATTATTACTCTATTTAGTTTTTGAAATATTGTGTTATGTGTTAACAAATAAGAAAGGGAATATTATATGTTAACAATTTTAAAAGAATGATTAGTTCATTTAAATGATGAATTCATTTCATGATTTGTTTACTTAATAATTAGTTTATTTGATGGAATATGTGTAATATAATTGATCAATATTGGTTAGATTGGATTGTACGAATGATGTGTAGAAATGAAGTTGTAAACCAACTCAAATTAATATTGAGTCAATCATAAATTATATACATATGAAACACACTAAATTACTAAATAATAAGTTTATTTATGTTAGATCATGGCTACAAAGAACTGTTAGAGCAATCGATGTGACCCTAGGTTTTGGTGTTTGGGCAAAGGTTTAAGTTAAGTTATTATTGTATTTGATATGCTTTTGTGAATGTATTTGATGCAGGTACAACAAGGTAAAGTGTAAGTGTGATCTTGGTAAAGGAAAGTCTAAATGTGATCTTGGCAAAGGCAAAGTCCAATTATGAAGGCTTGGCGATGTAAGTACAAGCGTGTAGTCTTAACAACGTAAGTCCAAGTGTGACTTGGCTAGGATAAAGTCCCGAAGGTAAGGAGACTCTTTGCAAAGGAAGACCCAACAACAAGGACAAGGTCGAAGGAAGCTCTTGAAGGCAAGGTGTGAAGGATGGGGAAGCATCCGAGGGATGCAAGACTAATGGAGAGGGTAGAAGGCAAGGTCAAGATTGTGCGGGAAGGACGAGTGCATGAATGATTGTACTCCGGGGGTAAAACCCTAAGTTAGGGTTTACAAGTCGACTGGTATATGTCTCAGTTGATTGGTAGTTGAGAACCAGCGACTTAGAAAGATGCAAAATTTATGGTTTGTAGTTGCAGAGTTACCAGGTAACTGCTAAAGTTACTAGTTGACTGGTCCAGTTGACTGGTAAAGTTAGCAATCGACTATAAAGAAAGACCCTACAACAAGGACAATGTCGAAGGAAGCTCTTGAAGGCAAGGTGTGAAGGATAGGGAAGCATCTGAGGGATGCAAGACTGATGGAGGAGGGTAGAAGATAAGGTCAAGGTTGTGCGGGGAGGACGAGTGAATGAGTGATTATACTTTGTGGGCAAAACCCTAAGTTAGAGTTTACAAGTCAACTGGTATATGTCTCAGTCGACTAGTGGTTGAGAACCAACGACTCGGAAGTATGCAAAAATTATGGTTTGTAGTTGTAGAGTTACTAGTCGACTGGTCCAGTCGACTGCTAAAGCAGTCGACTACAAAGGAAGACTCAACAATAAGGACAAGGTCGAAAGAAGCTCTTGAAGTTAAGATGTGAAGGATAGGGAAGCATCTGAAGGATGCAAGACTGATGGAGGAGGGCAGAAGTCAAGGTCAAGTTTGTGCGGGGGAGGACGAGTGTATGAGTGATTATATTCGGGGGGTAAAACCCTAAGTTAGGGTTTACAAGTCGAATGGTATATGTCTCAGTCGACTGGTAGTTGAGAACCATCAACTCAAAAGGATGCAAAATTTATGGTTTGTAGTTGCAGATTTACCAGTCGACTAGTCCAGTCGACTGCTAAAGTTAATAGTGGGCTGGTAGTGAACAAAATACTTATGTTCGCTTAGCCCATGAAGACCAGTCGACTGGTAAGTATGGCAGTCGACTAGTATCGAGTCGTTGGTGTATATCGGTTAATTTTCCACAAAGGTCAGTCGAATGATAACTTTACCAATCGATTGGTAGCATGAAAATAGCTTGGATGTTTTCCCCTAAGCTCTAAATAATAGAATTTGGAATGGTTGGCTTGAGTGACAAAATTAGAGGTGGTTAATCCTTAATTAGAGTCTCCACGCTCTCATGATCCAAATGTGCATGATCGAGTTTGTGGCAAGCTTTCTCCATCGAGAAGGAGTCGTTCACTAGCCAGAGTTTGCTTGGGATTGATATTGATCCACTAAAGGATCACAAGGATCATCCACCTTATGGACATATTATGGAGTAGGAGCATCATCTTTGAACCACGTTAAACAAAACGTGTTAGGGTTTGTTTGTGTTCTTTTTATCTTTATTGTTTCTAGGGCTAACTTTCTACTTGTTGTTTTGTATTCCGCTGTGCTAACAAGTGTAAGAAAGTGATAGAAGTGGGTGACCGTCTATTCACTCCCCCCCCCCCCAGTCGGTGATCAAGATCCCAACAAGAACATCATAACTGAACTAAATAAAGGAGAGAAATTATATGAGGATTACTATAAAATATAGCATCTCAAGATATAATATGTTCTTGAGAAACAAGAAGTTGTAGAGGTTGTAAATCAGTTTATGGAAGAATCTACTGATGGTTCTACAATACAACATTGACATGATCTTAATGCCTATAAGGCATGTAAGAAAAAGAACTCTATTACTAAGGGGATATTGATTAGTTCAATGATAGATGATCTAGTATTTGAATATGAGTCATTACCATCAATTCATGCCATCTAGGTTGCCTTGAGAGAAAAGTATAGTGGAGTTAGGTTAAGTAAGTTTCGTCAGTTGATAATCAAGTTTGATAGCTATAAAAAGCATCCGAATATTACCATGACCTAAAATCTGAGGGAAATGACAAATATGATTCAGGATTTAAAGGTTGCCAGTTATGAATTGACTGATGAACAATAGATTCAGACAGTTATTCGTTTCCTTTTTTATTCTTAGAAATTGATGAGACGGAATTTATCTTAAATTTTATATTTTATGTAAAAAAACCTTTGCATCAGCTGCCCTATCCATTCCCTAAATTTAGATTTCATGAATAGTATTTTTTAAATTTAGGGAATGAAATTCATTCCCTAAATATTAAAATATCATTTAATTAGGGAGAGAGAAAAAATAAAGGGAATGAATTGGATAATGAAAAGTAGATACTACATAGGGAAAGAGAAAAAATAATAAAAAAAATAAAGATATGATAAATTATAGGGAAGTTAATGTATTGTGTAATGAAAAATGGATATCCAAATTTAATAATATAATTCTTCTACTCTAAATTTTAAATTTTAGAAAGGGAATCTAATGTGGATGCTCTAAGGGTTATGTCTGTATTGGTGAATAATAAAATGAAATCATCTCTAAAATAAAGTCAAGAGATGTTACTTTTCTCAAAACTGAGTTCCCAACAAGAGGTAAAGTTGATAAGACCATTACTTTATTTGCAATAAAGGAGGAGGGTAATGTTCCCTTATCAATGGTGAGGTATCACGAGAGATACCTGAATCCAGTCAACCTAGTGGGAGTGATTTGCCAATAAATGATTTAGTTTCTCAACAGTCTAACTTTCAAAGAAGTAGTCATCAGATTATTCCTCGTAGAAGGTTTGATATTGAGAATGAGACATTAATCATTCTCCCAGTTGATGATGAGAAACCTTAAATGGTTGAGGAAACTTTAAGATACTCAGTTAGAGAAGAATGAAAAGTTACATTGGATGAGGAAATAGAGTCTATTAGAAATAATTGAGTTTGAGATTTAGCTGATCTTCCTTTCAGTTGAAGGGCTATTGGGAATAAGTGAATTCTCAAAATCAAAAGGAAAATAGATGGATTGATTAATCAATACAAAGTTTGACTAATTACAAAAGGATATACCCAAATGGAGGGTATTATTTTTGAAGAGACATTTTCCCTAGTGGTGAAGTTTGTGTCAATACGTGTACAGTAGATAGTGTAAAATCGGCTTTCCTTAATAGTAATCTTGACAAGGAAATCTATATGACACTACCATCAGATTATATTGCTGAATGACAAGAGAATAGAGTATGCAGATTTAAAAAGTTTATATATGAGCTAAAGCAAGCATCAAGACAATGTAACATAAGATTTAAGAAGTTATTTTGTCTTATGATTTTAAAATGATCAATGAGGATCATTGTGTTTATCTAAGAAAGGAAAAGGGAAAGTTTGTTATCTTATCATTATATGTTGATAATATTCTAATGGCTGAAAGTGATATAAAATGTGTGATAGAAGTGAAATTGTGGCTTTCATCACAATTTGGCATAATAGATATGGGAGAAATTAAATATATTTTAAGAGTAAAGATCATTAGATATCGATCAAAAAGACTCTTCGGTTTGTCTCAAGAGGCTTATATCACTAAGATGCTACAACACTTTAATATGTCAAATTGTAATATTAAACAAACACATGTAGTGAGAGATATTATTCTGACCAAAAGTATGTATCCCAAGACTGCTGAAGAAATAGTCGAAATAAAAAATAAATTACATGTCAGTGCCATTAGTATTTTAATGTACACTTTGTTATGTACTCGTCCTTATATAAATTATGTTGTTGGCTTAGTTAATCATTTCTAATCAAACCCAGGATCGAGATATTGGAAAGTGATCGTGAAAGAGAATATTTAGATATTTCAAAGGGACAATATATTATTGTCTTTGTTTCCAAGGATCATATATGACCCTGAAGGACTACATAGGTGTAGATTGAGCAGGAAATCTTGATAACAGAAACCACATCTGGTTATACCTTCTTGCTGAATGGTGGCGTCATCTCATGAAATAGTAAGAAACAGGCTTGTGTAGAGCTGTCAATAATGGAAACTGAGTATGTGGCTTGCGTAGCGGCTATGAAAGAAGCTATTTGGTTGAGAAAGTTTCTAAAGCATCTAAAAATTACTAAGCATAGTGGGGGTCCTATTACAGTGTTTTGTGATAATCAAATTGCTATAGCTTTTTCTAAGGATCACAAATATCATAGTAAGGGAAACACATAGAAATTAAGTATAATTTTGTAAGGGATATGTTAGGATACATTGGGAGCTAGATGGGGGAGGGGGTGATTAGCTCTGCAGCGGAAACTCAAAGTAATGCTAACACCCTTGATTTTACTTGGTATCCACCTCCTTGAGGTGACTAATCCAAGGGTCCATAAATTACACTCACTCCACTATAAAAAAACACTTATTCTTAGAAATATCTAGAGGTGGAAAAATTTCGTACAAGCTCAAATACAATAAATACAAATAAGAACTGCAACCTAGGTTACAAAGAAATTAAAAACGATTTACAACATGAATCTTTGCTTAGCTTGCTTTCTTTTTACTTGGAATAATCTCTTGGTGGTGGAAAATGCAACATCACTTGTTTTCCTAAACACCCAAGAACCGGTGATGAATAGTAGAGAAGAAGAAGTTCATTTGAATCCTTGTGAACAACTTTATATTTGCAGATTAGGGCACTCAATCGATTAGTCTTACCCCAATTGATTGCCACATCAGATCCAAGCAAATCTAGCCATCTAAACCTTGTAATAGCTCTTTTCTACTTCTCCCAATCAATTATAAGTCTTCAATCGATCACTTGATCGATTCAAAAACCCATTGTTCACTTGTGAACTTCTCTAAATCAATCACTAATCGATTCACTATTTGTCGTGAACTTCTTCTCCTAATCGATTACCTAATCAATTGAGTGACTTTAATTGATTATCTGATTGATTTAGAAGCCACTTTTTGTTGCGAGAAACCTTCCAATCAATCAACTAATTGATTCGATTGACCTTAATCGATTATCCAATCGATTAACGCACCTTTTATACTGTGCTTCATGAACTAATCAATTACCTAATCAATTGACCCCCCCCCCCCCAATTGATTACCTAATTGATTAGTAAGTAGTAAAAAGTGTAGAGCTCTAAACGAGCTTCATTTCACATCTGAGATCACCTCGTTTCGATATCCGAGTCAAAAGTTATGACCTTTGAAAGTTTGCTATGTCGGAACTTCCTCGTTTTATGCCAACTCCTTATTGGATTTATGACCATCAAATGTTTAATCAACCTTTGACCTACTTGGACTTACTCTTTTCTAACTTTTCATTGGACTTTCAATCACCAAGTGTGGTCCTCCTTGATCCTTGTCTAACCTAGTTAGGGCTTTCCCTTTGCCAACGAAACATGTGGTCCTCTTTGACCCACTTGGATTTTCCTTTACGTAACCGCAGTTAGGACTTTTCCCTTGCTTAACCCTTGAGTTAGGACTTTGCCTTACCCAACCTCTAATTAAGACTTTATTCTTGTCTAACCTTCAGTTAGGACTTTCTCAGTCAAGTATTTGGTCATCCCTAACCTCCTTGACTTCTCTCTCACATATTGTCAAGTATTCGATCAACCTTAACATACTTGGCCTCTTCTCACATATTTTCCCAAAACTTAAACTCGAATCCATATGAACATAGTCAACCTTGACCTAATGATGATTACACCAATAGTCTCCTAACAGGATATTATTGATAAGAAAAAGATAATTCTTGAGTATATCCCTACACATGTTATGCTTGCAGATCCTTTTACTAAGTAATTGACTAAAGAGTCATTTCAATAACATGTGAAATCTTTGAGACTTCATAAAATGTAACACATAGTAAATATATGAAAATGTCATGATGTATTCAGTGTATATGTTGTTATTACATATTGGATAAAAGTCTCGATGAGCATGTTGTGTAAGTACTCCATGATAATTTTAATGTGGTCAACTAAGTTAAGTTAGATTTTGTTGTATTTGATCCTTGTGTCTAAGTGTGCAGGAGGTTAGGAACACAAAAAGTCAAGAGGAAGATGCAGGTAGCGAGAAGTATGGCACGGGAAAGGAGTTGACGGGCTCGATGTATTCGAAGGGCGAGGTGTTGTGGAAGAGTACACCAGCGGATAAGAAAGACGCGAGTGACAGTCTGAGGGATGAG
>JBBMJZ010413106.1:18462076-18481349 GCA_037833815.1 Zingiber zerumbet | reverse complement strand
GATGCGTGCTCAATGCCTTCCTAAGAACTCCAGAATGATCATCCTTAGTAGATGCATACTACATCTCTAAGGACTTCAAGATAAGTACACTAGAGAATTTATTTTCTACTTTTGAACTTCATGAAACTCGATATGCAGATCCTAAAGAAATTTAAAAATCGAACAACAATCTTGCCTTAAAAGCCAAGAAGGAAGATCCAGACTCCGAAGCATTAATCGATGAAGACGAAGTAACCCTAATGGTAAGAAAAATCAATAAATTTATTAAATATAATAAATTTAATAAGTCACGGGCAAAGGAAGGTCCAGTGTTACAACTGCCAAGAAGAAGGGCATATCAAAGACGACTATCCAGAACTAAAGAAAAAGGAGAAGGACAAGGACAAAAGATCAATGAAATCTAAGCTCAAAAACTTGAAGGCAACGTGGGACGAAACGTCGTCATCAGAATCCGAAGTTGAAACCTATGCCGGACTAGCCCTAATAGTAAACCATCAAAAGGAAGATGAAAGTAACTCAGAGATGAGTATTGATGAAGGGGGAGGATCATTAGAGGAAAGTTGCGATGAAGGGGGAGTATCAAAACATGAGGTAAGTGGGGTACGTGTCTTACCCCTTGAAAAGTCACTTCAATTTATTAAAGCACTTTCTAAGGATTTAACAAAATTAGAAAAAGATAATGCTAAGTTAAAATTAAACTTAACAAGATCATGCCCCTTAGATATGTTTGATAAGTTAAAGATAGAAAACAAAAAAATTGAAAATAGAAATCAAAAGGTTGAAACATGACCATGCATGCTCAAACATTTTAAAATGCCAAAATTTAGAAATTATGGTAGAATCAACTGGTATATTAGAAATCACCAGGGCCAAATTAGAAGAATCTCATAGAAACATATTCTGAAAAAATTTCTGATTAATTTATATTAGGTTCCAAGATCATGCCTAGATTAAATTATAATAATTTAATTTTTTTAAAGTTAAATCGAGAAACCTCAGAAATAAAATTGAATATTTAATTTCTTTAAAAGGTCTTGTCTAGAAGTGGTTGCTGCTCCAATATCTAAGAAGGTCTAGTGCCTCACCATAGCCTGGAAGCCTTTTATTGAAATAAAATATTTAATTAGCTAACTATTAAATGATTAATTATTATATATATATATATATTTAATTTTTTCCCCAATCTAAAACTAAATTCTTAAAAAAAATTAGCAAACTGATAATTATTGTTGTATACCCTTAGATAGTTATTTTGTTTTATTTATCTATTTTTTTATGTGATCAAAGAGGGAGACATAGGTATAAGTTAAAGGGGGAGTAAGAACATTTTTATCATTGTTCAAATTTGAGACATAGGTATAAGTTAAGGTGGAGTAAGAATATTTCTATCATTGTTCAAATTTTTACAATTTTGTTAACTTGGTCAATTCTCTATATTGCAAGAATATATTCTAATTGCAACTTGTTATTATTTTGTTAGACCCTAATTTTAACTTAGGTTGATGCACATTAAAAAGAGGGAGATTGTTAGTACCCCGTGATAGTTTTGTGTGGTTAACCAAGATAAAGTTAAGTTCTGTGTATTTAATCCTTGTGTCTAAGTATGCAGGAGCTTAGGAACACAAGAAGTCAAGCGGATGACGCAGCTAGCAAGAAGGACGACATGGGAGAGAACTGACGGGCTCGGTGCGTCCGAGGGATGAGGTGTTGAGGAAGAGTACACCGGTGGACAAGAAGAACGTGCATGACGTTCGAAGGACGAGAAGCCGCGGAGAAAGCTTGCTCGAGGAGAAGGTTTGAAAATGGGTTCGGGTGAGCCCTATTCCAGATGACCAAAATTACCCAAGCGAGCAGAGCAGCGAAAGAGCCAAAGGAGAAGTTTGGAGCTCGGTAGCAGCTGCTGAAGGTGCCTTCAATGGTATTGAAGGCGCCCTCGCACCTTTCAGGAGGAAGGCGCCTTCAACCCTCTATGGAAGATGCCTTCAACCCCTTGAAGGCGCTTTCAAACAGTGACCATTGCGAAGATAAACTTTATCTTCGCACGGATAGGATTTGCCATGCTGGAGACGCCTTCCACCCTATTGAAGGTGACTTCTAGCTTCGGATAAGATTTTCCAATGGCTATAAAAAGACCCCTGGAGTTAGGAATTAATCATCAACTCTTGTATTCATTTCCTAGCAACTGTCTGGGCATTCAACGAGTGTAAGAGGCTTCTCCGCTTTCATCGAAGGAGATTTTTAGTACTTTTCATTTGTCTTAGATTAACAACTATCTAGATTGTAACCAGGTAAATTTCTTTGCCTCTTCTTTTATTTTATAGTTGTTTAATTTATTTGTTATAATTATATTGTTGCTACTAATCTGAGTTGAAAGTTGGGAAAGGTTCATTTTTTAACAGGCAATTCACTTCCCCTTTTGTCGCCCCACTTGGTCCAATAGACTTGAAGGGGAGACTTATAATATAGCAAATAAGGTAGGACCTCCAAAGCCGAGGTCGAAGTTAAGAAAGCTGGTTGAGGTGGCGGCCAAAGTCAACGAGGGGTCAACACTCGAAGACGGCACGGGCGAATGACTTGGTCAAATATTCCAGCCGATTAGACCAGAGGTCTAATCAGATTCTCAAGTCCTCCCGACTCAACAGAATCCCGAGCCAAGTCCTCAGAAGGGTCGTCGATCAAACCTTTTTCCGATTAGATTTCAAGCCTGCTTGGCTCGATGGAATCCCGAGCCAAGTCCTCAGAAGGGCTGCCAATCAGACTTTTTTCCCAATCAGATCCCGAGTCTGCTTGGTTTGACGAAATCTCGAGCTGAGTCCTCGGAAGGGCTGCCAATCAGACCTTTTTCCTGATCGGATCCCAAGTCCATCCGACTCGACCGAATCTTAAGCCGAGTCCTCAGAAGGGCCGACAAGTCCTCAAAAGAGTTGAGTCCTCCAGGGGCTAGGTCCTCGAAGATGATCAACACTACTTAGCTGACTTGACCCCATTCGAGAGCAAGGTCTGGTCAAGCGTTGGAGGGAACTCAACCATCCTATTACCATAGTGCTTTATTGACCCATTAGCTCAACATTCTTTTTTAACGTCTTGTGTAATTATTGTCAGAGAATCAGGGGAATATTCCCCATGCAAGTTGTACATAGGAAGCTTCTACTTTACAAAGTGCAGGAATTACTGGCCTATTCTAGGAAAGGTGTTAGAATGTCATAATTGTCGGTTCTATTTTGGTAATGCATCGAGATTCAAGTAGGGAGGAAAAGTAATTATCAAAGTTCATTTCTTCTTCATTACTGTTCATCTTCTCCACCACCGTTTACCTGACTTGAGCATTGGAGTGCACTGGGGTCCCCTCCCTGACCCAATGACTAATGTTTTTTTGCCTTTAGTTCTTCTCTGTGGTACGCAGGTCCAATATCGGGTTGTTTGAAGTCTTCTCATGGTCAAAATCAATACCTTATAACCAGCAGGTCATCTTCCCTGATTCCGGATAGAATTAGTATATCTGTGAAAAAAGACAAAAGTTTTTAAAAAAAAATTGTAAATTTTTAGATTTTTTTGTAATATTTTCAAGAAACAAATTCTAACTGAATTGAAATTTGAAAGAAGAAAAAAAAAATCAACAAAAATTGTATTTTATATTTTTTGAACAAATTTAATTCCAATTTTATGACAATAGGATTTGAATCTTTTGGAGTCGATCAAAGGGCAATAAATTTCAAATAAATTTCTATTTTTTATGTAGTTTTAAGATTAGTATTGTTTACAAATTATGGTATTTATCTGAGACTTTCCTAATAATAATATTTAAAAAAAACTTCTCATTTTACTTTACAATTTACTTATTACAAATCTCCTCTTCCTCTCCCTAGTGAACCCTTAATAATCTTCGTGGAAAAGAGGAGGAATCATTTTCAAAATTTCAAAGTAAGAGTTCTCAATTATTTTTAGCGCATTAAGTGATCTTATTATTTTATCTTAGTTTTATAAATGAAAGCTACAGATGCAATTAAATATTTATCTTTACAAGCCATATATATTTTGTGGCCTTCTTCTTATCTTTGCAACCTTAGCAAGCATGTTGAGAGCAGTTTAGGGTTTCTGGCAATTTAGTTTATATATTTTTAATTAAAAAAAACTAGCGAAATCATATTAAAATCCCTTTGAGTTTATTGGAAGAAGACTAAATGATATTATTGAAAACATAGTTGTTTTGTGGAATATATATATATTTTTGTGTGTGTTTGTGTATTTTTTATTCAGGAAGATTAAATTATAATAATGAACATTATTTTTTTAGTTTGCACTGTATATATCGGTACTAATTTGGGAGGATCAATTGGATCTCATGGAATTTGCGGGCAATTAATTTAGTGTTCTTAAGTAAGTTAATTATTAAAGAAAATCCTGGAATTTGATCCTTAAATATATGTAAAACTAACAAAACACAAACTAAAAAAAATGCTCAGCCTATATATTAGCTAATGTTACAATAATGAAGATTTTATTACTATTATTTATTTTTATTATTTGCGGGAGGTTACATCATGTATCTAATTTACACTGACTAATCCTAGGATGACCAATTCTATACTATAAAATTTTTTTATTGGTCATCCGGATAAATCGGAAAGCATTTGAAACGGATGGTACATTAACTCAACATTTTACATCATGTATCTAATTTACACTGACTAATCCTAGGATGACCAATTCTATACTATAAAATTTTTTTATTAGTCATCCGGATAAATCGGAAAGCATTTGAAACGGATGGTACATTAACTCAACATTTTAGGTCAACTATTCCAAGCCAGATCCTCTGGTTGCGAACCAGAGGTGGGCTATGGAGGTAGATTAGTTGATTTGGATGGATCCTATCTACTAGTAGGTAGGATCTATCTAAATTAACCAATCAATATAGTAGTACATGGGGTGTTGCCACAATAAGGTCTGGGATCAAATCTTGGCTAGTAGCTAAGTTCCTACCCTCCCCTATGCACTAGTCATTGTCTGGGCTAGTAGCTCCCATGATTTACCTCTTCCGTGTTGATCTAGGGACGGATTGACGGAGACGTTAGAAGTGAACGAATCACTTTTTACCATAATATATGAAAATTTTATTCTAAGACTCTCCTTAAATATTTGAGAAGGTAGCTACGGTACCATTGCCCCGGACTTACGATGAAAATTAGCCTCCTTTGAAACTATAATTTAGCTTTCATATAAAAAAACAATATGTTGACAATGAGACAGTGCCTACGGTGATCACCCAAAATATGTTTTTCTTTTCAGTTTTTTTTTTAAATGAAGAAGACAGTAGGATGGTTTTGACAATTAAATGTTTTAAAAAAGTTGTTTTTGACAGTTAAACAATAAACAATAGAAGAGAAGAAAAAACTTTAATATAAACAACAGAAGAGAAGAAAAAACATTAATAAAATGAACAATGATCATGAACACAAGAAACAAAATGAAGTTTCTGGGCTGGTTGGTGCAGGTAGGCAAAGCAGAAACCAAAAGCTGGCATGAAATGTAACGAGCAAGAGAAATAATTTCACTTTTGATGATCTGATATGAAACCAGAATCTACAGAAATTAATGAACAACTTGTTTGGCGATTAGAAAAAAACAAAAAAAGTTTGTTGAAAGTGCTTGATGACATGCATCATCTGTAAGGAATGGCAGAACCAGTCACCGAAAGCTGAGACTTTTGTTGGAACTCGACAACAATGAGAATGATAGAAATCAGCTTATGACCTGCGAAATGTCGTCCAAAACTATTCTTTCATTTCGTTTGGAGGTTGTGGCACGTCTGCGGAATAAAGCATGAGATGGGTAGAGCACAGTGAAGCTAAAGCTAAGACAAAAGTCATCAAAGCAGTCGCCAAAAGCCGAACCTGGGAAAAGGAATCAGGGCCCAGAATAGCCATTGTCCTGTGCTCTCCCGGTGGAGAAATAGTGAGGAGAGAGGAGCACGACCGGACGAGCAGCTGCAGTCCCCTCCTCCTTTTTCTTCCCAAAGCACGCTTCTTGCGGAAAAGGTGTCGTCGGATTCTTGATTCGAGAAGGCGTAAAGATTTCAGCTTGGGGTGTCTTCTGCAAGGAGGAGAGTGGAGCAAGGATCAAAAGATTGGACTCCTTCTTGAGGACTTTGGAAGACTGAGGAAAAAGGAATCGCTCTGTTTCCTTCTTTGAGGTTTCCCGTGGATTTGGTGTTTGTTGTTCGTTCATTTCTTGTTCAGTTTCTTCCTTGGAAGCTTGAGAGCTTGAAGTTGACTGCGAAAACGAAGACTCCCCTGTGGTTCTTATGGCTTCATGAGCGTTGTACAAACATTTAGCAATCTTACTTGTTACATATATATTCTGTACACACTGGAACTTGGTTTTTGGATTTGGATTCGTAGCCCTTTGTGTTGCATTTTACAGAGTGGAACTAGTTTTGATTCGTTTCATTGTCAAGGTCTGGTAAAATATGAGGAAAGGCTTGAAGTTTAGTCGACAGCAGGAGAAAATTTGTCTGATTGCTCCCCTTCTCGAAGAAGGCAGTAACAGCCCAAAGTCCTGTTATTTATGAACCACCTTCTCTTTGAACAAGAATCTGTTTTCAGGTATTTTTCTATGTCATTTCAGATGCTTTTACTCAATTATAGTTTGGAGTAACCATTGAATCTATACTTGCTATGATTTTCTATAAGTTGGCATAGTATGGAAAAGGATTCTAGGTTCTGTATTTTATTGGTCTGTATCAAATTGGCTAACAGAAAACAGGTTTCTTTCATGTCTGATGAACTTTGCCCTTTTTTTCTATGCAATTGACTGATGCAAACCTTAGGAATCCAAGTTATAGTTATGCAATAAAAGTAGCTACACTTCTTAGGAATCCATGTTACGATAAGCCAAGAGAGATCTTGAAATTCATGTCAGGAATGCGATATAAAAATTACAAGAAACAAGTAAATGCAAGTCAGCTTGTAGCTAATGATCAGATGTTGATGAGTTATGTATAAAATTGGTGTTTACCAAATTTGACTTCTAAAGTTATGACCGTAATGTGTGTGCTTTTACAGTTGCATACGAGGTGCATAATAACAAAACTCAATCTGAAACATTTGCCAATGGAGCCAAATGCTTCGAGAGTTTATTCAAGATTTCTACTAACCATTTCTTCTTTCATGCTTCAAATTAGGTCCTCAAATCCCCCTTGCTCGATGGAAAGAAGATCCATTAAAAGGCCTCCACAAGTTGAGAAGGATAGCACAGGCTGCATGTGGCCTATTATTAGTTTGTTTGACTTCCACCAAAGCCCGCCTACTCCGAGGTTACTTTCAGATGTTCATCCTGCAAGTTCTAGACGAGGTGGTAAGTTCTCTTTGTTCAAGCTATTTGAGTTACCATCGGTCAATATGTTTTACCTTTTTGTTGTGTTTCATTCCCCGTTTGGTAAGTGCTCTTATTGCTGTCAAGTGAGTTTGAGAAATAGTACTAGGTTAGTTGGGATGGATCTGGATTGGCAAAAGCCAAACTGTTTTCTTTTTTTCCTCAATAAATTGGATATCGAATATTGAGCAAATTGGATAGATAAGGTTCGGATCAAATCGTTGAAAGATAATAGAAAAAGGGATTTGATTGATCTAGAATGATCCAATGCAGAAGAAACTTGAAAATAAAAGTGAACAGGATTGGCCAAGTTTGAAAATACTTTGGTTATGCCAAATGATTTTGTTGAAGAAACAACTGGTTATCATGTTCTGGGAACAAACGATAATGGTTCAAGACATGTGATGTTGCTGACTGCTTGGCAATGATTCCCCTTTTCAGAAGCACTATCTGGATAAGATGAGTGGCTCGGCCATATTGCAATAATTTTTGGAGATGCTGTTGGAAAATTGTTTTCATAACCAATAAATGTAATGGGGACAAAGGATGGTTATTTCATGAATAGACAATAGTAAATGAATTTCTCGAGTGAACGTAAAATTAATGTCTAAAATTATTTGAATAATGAAGAGTTGGAGGGCATCACCATCCGGCAACAACCGTCATGGGTGATATGGAGAGAAAATTACCATGTTATGGGAAAAATTAAGCTTACTCTTTAGCAATGAATCCTAGGTAGCCTCCTCTACCTTTATATAAATATTATCGATAAATAGGAATACTAGAGTAAACCCCATAACATATACTTTCTTTGGTTATTTTTTATCAGTGTAATATTGCAGATAAAGAGAAGCTGAATACTAAGCTAAGTAATTTTTTGATCTCTGAGGTTGCTCTTGTTTAATGCTTATATGTCAGTTTACATATTGATTGTCGGTAAGTTTTAAAATGTTGTAGGGAATTCTTGAACCTGTTGGCTTCATAATTTATGGTCTCTAAATTATTTGCAGGTAGAGATTATTCAAAAATTAAACTTGATATATCAGGCCGTAACGAAGACAAAGGTGAAAATGTCAAGGTAAGTACAACATATGCAATAACAGTTGTCTAGATCTAGTCTATTTGAGTTGGAATTTATTTGTGAAATGTGTATCATGTGTAAACTAGCTTAGTATCCTCAATTTGGTTTGGATTGGGTAGTATCATGAGAATATATCATAATTATTACAGTTTAACATATAAAACAAAAACATTATGAGGTCAATTATGATCAGATAATTGTACTGTCTCAACTTCCTTAAACTGAAAAGAAAAATGTAAATTCTTAAACCAAGAAAGGTCTTGCATATCTTATATTAATGGCCCTAAACCCTTGATCAGTATAGGAGTATTATGGTTGTCGCTTTTTCATTTGATGAATTTTGAAAAACTTTAGTTCGTTTATACTGAGCTAGAAGGATATCAGATATCAGATCTGATGCTTTTTTCAGAAAGTTACTGGAACCAAGGCAAAGGGAGATGCTGCAAGCTTTGCTAGTGTTAAAACTCTCATGAAGGAAGAAATGCTTCAAGAAAGGAGTAATAAATACGAGCTGAATTATGATTCTGATTTTAACAATCAAACCAGGCCTCCAAGTTTGGGGTTTGAAAGTTATTCAGAAAATGCACGATTGTCTCAGGACGATATTATGAGTTCCAAAAAAGGCCATCAAATTGAAAATGAAGATATGGTTAATAAGCAAAATAGATCTAGATTTTTTTGGAGTAAAGATAAATCAAAGGAGATAGGATCACCAAAAAAAAGTGAGGATTTGGATACTCAAAATCAAGCATCTGTTGAAAACCTCAGAACAAGAACAAAGGAGCAAAAAATCAAATCCAGTCCAAACTTTTCACGTCCATCACATTGTAAGACAGGTGATGAGGAAGGTGATAGAGTTATGTTCAATTTTTCTCTTAGGGAGATGAAAAGAAAGATTAAGAGTATAATTGGTGGGAGTAAGAAAGAACGACGAGCAGTCTCCATGGATGGTATTTTACACAAAATTCCCATCGGGCACAAGGATCGAGCTGTCGGAGAAAAATTGCTCAATAATGACAGTGTAGTTGCAAGTTCTGAAAGCAAATCCTTACATGATAAAGAAAGGCCTTCCATTGTCTCTCCCATTGCAAGTTCGGTCATCAATAACAATAGAATCAGAAATGATATCTCTGTAACAAAATCAACTCCTCCTATATATGAAGAAGCAAAGAAGCACCTTGTTGATATGTTAGATGCTAAAGGTCCAAGAACAAGATCCCGAACAGCTCATGTCTCCAAATCTCTAGGGAAATTGTTTTCTATCCAAGAGGATGATGCATTACGTATGAAAATGAGTCACAAAGGTGAAAAAGAGATTGTCTTGACATCTGAAGAAGCAGTATCTATCCCCTTACAGAAGTTCGACGAAGATGCAAACAATTCACTAATCCCATCGAAACAAAATGTGGAGGTTTTGTCTTGCTCCATTGACTGTCAAAATGATGAAATTCTTGGATTAAAAACTGAGATAGCCAATAAATGTGTTGTATCAGATCCAAACCATGCTGGTAATTTTGTATAATGAATCGTTTCTAAATTAGTTTTGTACTAGTGCACTAGGATGATCTCAATTGTATACTTCTCAGGAAATGTACAAAATGTGGAAACAGTGGATGCAGTTAGCAAGTTATTGAATGACCAGTCAGACGCATCATCAGAGTCAAATAGCAATGAAGCTGCTGTTGCATGTGCAGTGTTGAATGAAGATTTGGTATGTTTTATAGGGAGAAAATTTGTTAGGTTATATCATCAGTCATCACATTTCTTTTTGTCTTGCAATGTACACTACCTCATATGTAATGCCTCAAATTGATTTGGATCCATCGGTTCTGCAGGCACACTCTATGATTCAATCAGTACCAAGTTCTTACCGCAAAGAAAGTTTCGAGACTCCTGAAAGCCCTATAAATAAGCCAGGGAGATCGCCAGTTTCTATTTTCGAGAAATTTATCCCAGACGACTTCACCATTCCTAAACTCAGAGCTGTGAACTGTATAATATTATTATCCATTTCATTTTGTCAGTTCTGTATTCCCTATATGAATCAACTGGTATTGTTGCAAACCTGCAGCTATATTTCCAACAAAAGAAGAGCGAACCACTTCGAGGACATATTTTGCCAATAGGAAAGCTAGAATCAAGTACATTGAAGTTGTTCTGGAAGCATCAGGGTTAAGAGCTATTGACTTTTCGAGATGGCATTTGGCCAACAATTTACTTGAGCAATCTGTTTTTGATGAAGTAGGGATTTCATGCTATCAACAGATAGATGATCTAAAGCTCCTATTTGACGGCATTTATGAGGCCCTCAAGCAGATACAGGAGAAGTTCTTCAAATGCACTCCTTGGGTGTCCCTGCTCTCATCAAATGTTCTGCTTGCACCGGCAGAACTGAGCCTAAGTAAAGAAGTTGACAGAATTATCACAAGGCATATTCCAATGGACTTTTCAGATTCAATTGATCCTATAGTAACAAGTGACATGGAGATTGGACGTTGGATGGACATTCAGTTTGAAACTGAGGAGGTGGTCCTTGAGATATGGGATACTGCACTAGATGATCTAGTCGAAGAAGCCATCTTTGATTTGTGGCTTGATCTCTCAGCTGACTGGTAATTCTACTTTTGTTCATAGTTGAAAAAAATTGAGACAACGAGTGCAGTAAACCATGTTTATACTACAATAACCGAAAGAGAAATATGTTATAAGCTTGTCAAAGGAAAGAATGGATTGGTAGAAGCAATAATAGAGTTCTGCAGTGTCGCTTTCGTGTTGGTTACAGTTTTCGCCTAAATACTAATTCTTATTGTTGTGGGGACTGTAAGAAGCTTGAGTGCAGGTATGCATAATGTATCTGCTGTATGTGTCAATTTTCTATTTCCCTTTAATGAATAAAGAATGCTAGATCTCGAGATGTCGTTTGCAACTACATGGGCATTGAAATGATCAAATTCAACTAGTCACTTTGGTTCATTGAAAATGATGTTTGATCTGCTCTTCTTTTCAATACAACTCAACAACAAACAAAAGATAACCTTGCAATTTTGCCTTTAGGAAGATTAGAATTGAAGCCAAAAAATGGAGGATGGAGGATGAAAGCAACATGCAACTTCCTGTTCCCCAAAACATTCATTGCATAGCATGGCCTACACATTGAATGAATCAGGATTCAAGAATCTTGTGGCAATTACAAGAACTGCATTGCATCAGTTGTCTTAAGCTGAAACTTACATTGTCAGATTAAGTACACAATATGTTTTTTTTGAAAATAAAAATTGAGTACACTTTTGCACAAGATGTTTCTGTTCATGTAAACTACATCAACATAGTCATACAAGAGTTAACAGATATCACACACACTAGAAAGCCAACTAACCTCTGAGCAATCAATAAAATAAACCAATAGAAGCTGCACCTGAAGGATTCACACAACATAAAGCACAGGAATGGCTAAGCAGATTAAGTTTCAGTTATATGTTGAGGTTGTCCAGCAAGAGTCAGGTTTCACCTCCCTAAAAATCCCCAAATCTTCCTTGGAGCAAGCCCGGCAGAGCGATACTTAGCTGCCTTCTCTTCGACCTTCATAACCTCTTTGCCTTGCTTGGCCTCAGCGATCGCCTTCTTCGCTTCGGCTTCTTTGTGAATTGAGGATATTTTGTTTTTCATTCTCTCTGCATATTCTACCTTCTTTTTTTCCAACTTTTCCTGCATGCAGTATGGATCATTAGTTTACTAATGCAAAGAAAAATTTCTCTCTTTGATCCTAAAATGGTAATTGTTTCTGAATCAAGAAGATCAATTGCAATATCTTGAACTGAACTAAGTCCAATGGGTATTGATGGAGTTCCTGATTTCTACCTCTTTCTTTTTCTGCTTAGCTTCTACTTCTGCCTTCTTTGAGTTCTCCCAGGCAACAATTTCTGCTATCTTCTTTACAGCCCTAATAAACAAATGGAAACAATCATTGCCAAAAGATCTTAAAATGTGTAAAAAAATCTAGGATTCAACATATACGCAGCAAAAAAGCCTCATAAAAAAGTCTTAAGAGTGGAAAAAAATGCAGGGATTCATCCAAGCATAAGAAGACCAGACTTACTTATTTTCTGATTCAACCTTTTCATTTTCCTCCCATGCCTTGATCAAAGACAATCTCTTCTCTGTTAAAGCTCTTGCAAGGATAGCACCTGGAAGAGCAACACGAAACTGTTCGATTTTTTGCTCTTGAAAGCATGAATTGTAATATTGTGAGCAGTCATACCTCGGTCAGTTGACCTAGAGTCTGCTGAAAGTTCCTCATGATCTGTGCATGTAAAATTCAAAAGTCAAGGGAAAAATCGCTATAAATAGCAAAAAAGGAAGAAATTAAGTGAATTCAGAGGAGTATTTGCATATTTGAGAGAAATCCATAAGCCTCAAGCCTGTTAAATGAGTTAAACTGAAAGTAGACTGAGAAAAGGGGTAAAGAAAACAAACAGAAAAAGATCTCTGTAAAAAAAACATTTTTCTGTAAAAAAAAAGAGAGAAGAAAATATTACTTTGAGCGTCGGCGAGAAGCTTAGAAAATTTAGGTCTCTCCTCCGGCGCCGGCACGATGGTGGCCTTCGCCTCCTCGACGTCCTTCAGCACCGGCTCCAGCAGCAGCGGAGCAGACTCCGGCGTGGCTCCCTCCACCGCCGGCTTCTCCGTCGTCATCAGTGAAACTACAGAGGGATCAGCTCCAGAGCTGGGCTGAGCTGCTCAAAAGGGGGGGAGCAAAAGCAAGCAAGCAAGGCTGGCCTCCAATTCCAGCGTTCCACTAGATCAAGCCAATAACAAATTGCGAGGACGGATTCGTAATTTCCAAATAATTGGAAAGTGAAATTTAATGTGTGCGCGGCCTCAGATTCCACCGGTCCCACCAGCGGAGACCGGAGAAGTGGAAATAAAAATAGTATATATATTTTTTAATTCTAAAAATTTCAAATTTATCGATGCATAGTGGACCTATTGGGTTGATAGATGATGGGCCTCACACCCGACCCAATAAGGTTGCATCCCTGTATTATTACTCTTTATTAATTGGATTTGCAAGGTTGGATGTCAAAATTAATTCTCACGCTTGCCCATTTAATTATTAATTAGTGACTCCATGATGGTAATTAACGTTTGTTTTGGTGAATGGGACATGCAAATACTTATGACGACGTTGATGTAGCATCAAACCAAGAAGATTGCAGCCATTTAATAAATATTAATTAAGGTGCAAATTAATGTTTGGGAGCGTTAATTAATGTTTGTTAACTTTGCACACCAAATGTTCTTCCTTAGTGATGGTAATTTTCTCTGAAAGGTTCAGGGCCTAGGAAAAATCCAAAATAGAGACAGATTCATATGGAGATTAGGGATGATAATTTTTCCCCACTGGATGGGTTCGTGACCCTATGAGGAAAACCTGAAATCGGAGCGGATTAAGAGAGTATTTTCGTGTATGGATTTGAGTTCGGAGATTTTTCAAATCTTCGCATTTGAATGGGGATGGGTATGAGGATATTATCTCCATCCCTGAACTTGCCCTGATACGACACGATGGGGGACGGGGATGGGGATGAGGATTCCCCAATTAGTTCAGTAAATGTTTGATGAGAAGCGGGGATAACTATCCTTTTAGATTTATTATCAGGGATGAGAAGAGGGGATAGAGACGGGGATAGAGATTTAATCCCCATGGGATCGGGGATGGAAATTCCATGATTAAACAGAACCAATGATGAGGACAGGATATAATTCGGGGGCTGGAGATAGGGATGACAAATCCGCCTCGCGCCATTGCCCTCCCTAATGGGGATGCTATCTCCATCCCCGAACCCACTCCGATACAATGCAATGGGGGATGAGAATGAGGATTGAGGACAGGGATGGGGATTTCCCGATTAGTTCGGTAAATGTTAGATGGGAAGCGGGGATGACTATTTTGTTAGATTTATTCTCGGGGATAGGAAGTAGGGGATGAGGACGGGGATGAGAATTTAATTCTCATGATGTCGATAATGAAGATTCTTGTAGGATTGAAAAGCACCAGAGGGGGTGAATAACGTACATATCTTTTTTATGTTTTTTCGTAAAAATACTCAGAGTAATAAAAATAACAGAAATAAGAAAAAGCTAATACTTTTGGTTTTACTTAGTTCGGAGTCTGTGACTACTCCTACTCCAAGGTTCGCGATTGACGATCACTTTCATTGGGCAATTCACTAACAATTCAATGATTACAAAAAACTTACAAAAATGATTGCAAGTTCACATAATACAAATTATACTGACAGTATGAAAATCCGGTGTAAAGCGCAATTGTCATAGCAGCGTCGTAGCATTGTAGTCGGAAGTCGGAGTAGCGCGACAAGCATTTGAGTGTAGAAGTTGCAGATTGAGGTGTTGTAAGTACCGTTTGGAATTTTGGCTGAACAGTGCTTTTAAAGGTGTTGAAGTCATCTCCAACCTCATTCGAGGTGCCTCCAACTGCAATAATTATCTCCTCAACTTCAAACTTGATAAGCACCGCAAACTATGCTCTTTATCCGCTCGAGGGTCCAGGTGTTTTGAGGCATCTCCAATGCACTTCGAGGTGCCCTCCATGCACTCCAGGGTGCCTCCCCTTAGCGTAAACTTTATCCTCAAAGTTTATATGTGTGAGGACACCTCCACCCTATCCAGGGTGCCTTCACCGAGCTCCTTGGCGCCTTCGAGCAACTTTGAAACACCTCGATTACTATTCACCCGAGGCTAACTTGTGTATTTCAACTTCTGTAAAACATGTTAGTCCAAATACCAAAGATATCTTGCAAAACAGAATTAGCACAATAAAATAGTATTAATTTGATAGTCTCAGAATTGTCTGATTTTGACTTTCAGATTTCCCATGAAATCCTAGGTCGAATCGACGTCTACTGTTATCTCAACGGGGAGCACGTCCTCACATACTCCTTTTAGGAGATTTTACCTGATACCAAATCAGTCCTCTAGACCATTTGGACTTTTGCTTAGCATCCGAGGCTTCAAGACTTTCCATTAGACGTTAGATCTCCGACCCATCCAGTCTTCCGCCAGGTATTCACGACCTCCAGGACTTTCAACTACTGTCCTCGACTCATAGGATTTTTAGCCTGATGTTTTTGACCTGCTAAGAATTTTACCTAGTCTCTTGGACCAAGACTTCCTTGTCTAACCACAACTAGGGCTTTCCACCTACCTATTATTCACTAGGACTTTTGTCTTACCTAAACTCATTTTGGACTTTCCTGTATACTCAATCAAACTTATTAGAACTAAAATAACCCTTAACTTTGAAACCTTTGTTATTCTTAAAACTTGGGCTCAATCATTTGGTACTTTCTACATCAATAATATTTTTTTTTTATTATAGTAACAAAATTTAAAGTTAAGTAAAACATAACTAGTTAAGAAAAAGTAAAACATAACTAGTTAAGAAAAAGTAAAGACATATACATGTAAGAATTTTCAACTAATTTTTTTCAAAGTAAAAATTTCTAAGTATAGAAACAAAATTTAGAAAAGGTTCATACTTTTAAAGTCTAAAATTTCTAAGTTAAAATTCCTAAATTTTTTTTCTAACTTTAAGCTTCCTTGAAAATAACACTTCTTTTCTTTTTGAAAAAATTTTAGCTTTTGAAAACTAGCAACTTAACTTTTAATAGTTTTCTCCCCCTTTGGCATATATTAAAAATAATTTGTAAAAAATATAAAGAACTCCCCCTTCATTAATGTCTTTAAAAATTAAAAAACTTTTAAGTAATTATTTTATTTATAGGAAAAAAAATTCAAAAATTAAAAATTAGGTAAAGTTAATAGCATGGCTATAACCCTAGAGTCTAAGCATATGTAAAAAATAATTTATTTTGAAAATAATATCAATAAAATGTCTAACCCTTAGTTACTAGCTAGTTATCAGTAGTAGTAGTGTTCACTTGGTTAGTCAAGTCAAGTAAGTAATCCAACTAGTTTAACTAAGAAGGATGACTTAACTTGATCAATTTGCATTGATATTTTTTGCCCAGACTTATATTGATGCATTACCATAAACATTCTCAAGTCCAAGCAAGGTCCTAAGCATCTTATAGTATTCTAAGTATTTTCAATCATAGGAAAGATAATCTTAGTGTGCTTGTGAGATACTGGCTACTTAATTCTATATGCTCATGTTTTCTTAGGAAAAACCTAGTTAATGTGCGTAGAATATATATACTTTTATGCATATTTAAACACACATTCACTTGCTTTCTTTGCTTATGTTCTATGTATCTTTTACTTCTCTTTGTCATATTTTCAGCATAATTACTCTCTTTGTCGAAAATCTTGTTTTGTTTAGTTTTCTGTCAATAGGATGCATTTTTAGAGTAAAATCAGTATTAAAATGTGCTTTGGAGAGATGAAAGAAGAGAGCATAGCCTTGGCCGTATGGTTTCACACGACCGTGGCTCTTCGTCCGTGACTACTCCTACTCCAAGGCCCGCGATTGACGATCGCTTTCGTTGGGCAATTCACTAACATTTCGATGATTACAAAGAACTTATAAAAATGATTACAAGTTTACATAATACAAATTACACCGATAGTATAAAAATCCGGTGTAAAGCGCAATTGTCATAGCAGCATTGTAGCATTGTAGTTGGAAGTCGGAGTAGCGTGGCGAGCATTTGAGTGTAGAAGTTGCAACCTGAAGTGTTGTAAGTACTGTTTGGAATTATGACCGAATAGTGTTTTTAAAAGGTGTTGAAGGTATCTCCAACCATTTTCGAGATGCCTTCAGTTGCAAGAATTATCCCCTCAACTTCGAACTTGATAAGCTCCGCAAACTGTGCTCTTTATCCGTCCGAGGGTGTCTTCCAGGTGCTTCGAGGCATCTCCAATGCACTTCGAGGTGCCCTCCATGCGCTCCAGGGTGCCTCCCCATAGCATAAACTTTATCCTCAAAGTTTATCTACACGAGGGCACCTTTGCCCTATCCAGGGTGCCTTCGCCGAACTCCTTGGCACCTTCGAGCGGCTTTAAGGCACCTCGAGCACTGTTCACTCGAGGCTAACTTGTGTATTTCATTTTTTTTCAAAACATGTTAGTCTAAATACCAAAGATACCCTACAAAACAGAGTTAGTATAATAAAATAGTATTAATTTGACAGTCTCGGGATTATTTGATTTTGACTTTTGGATTTCCCATGAAATCCTAGGTTAAATTGACGTCTACTGTTCTCTCAATGGGGAACACGTCCTCACATACTCCTTTTAGAAGATTTTATCTGATGCCAAATCAATCCTCTAGACCATTTAGACTTTTGCTCAGCATCCGAGACTTCAAGACTTTTCATTGGGTGTTCAATCCCCGACCCGTTCAGTCTTCCGTCTGGTGTCTGCAACCTCCAAGACTTTAAACTACTATCCTCGACTTGTAGGATTTTTCACCTGATGTTCTTGACCTGCTAAGACTTTTACCTAGTCTCTCGAACCAAGACTTCCTTGTCTAATTGCCACTAGGGCTTTCCACCTGCCTAGTATTTACTAGAACTTTTACCTTGCCTAAACTCACTTAGGACTTTCCTGCACACTCAACCAAACTTAGTAGAACTAAAATAATCCTTAACTTTGAACTCTTTGCTATTATTAAAACTTAGGTACGATCATTTGTTACTTCTTGCACCAATAATCTTCCCCTTTTTTATTATGGCAATAAATTTAAAGTTAAGTAAAGCAAAACTAGTTAAGAATAACTAAAGACATATACAAGTAAGAATTTTCAATTATTTTTTTCAAAGTTAAAATTTCTAAATATAGAAACATAATTTTGAAAAGGATTATGCTTTTAAAGTTTAAAATTTCTAAGTTAAAATTCCTAAAAAAAATTCAAACTTTAAGCTTCCTGAAAATAACACTTCTTTTCTTTTTTTGAAAAAAATTTAGCTTTTGAAAACTAGCAACTTAACTTTTAATCTTTTTCTCCTCCTTTGACATATATCAAAAATAATTTTTAAAAAAATGTAAAGAACTCCCCCTTCATTAATGTCTTAAAAAAAAAATCTTTTAAGTAATTATTTATTTAAGGGATTTTTTTCAAAAAATTAAAAATTAGGTAAAGTTAATAGCATGAGTATAATCCTAGACTCTAAGAATGTGTAAAAAATAATTTATTTTTAAAATAATATCAATAAAATGTCTAACTCTTAGTTACTAGCTAGTTATTAGTAGTAGTAGTGTTCACTTGGTTAGTCAAGTTAAATAAGTAATTCATCTAGTTTGACTAAGAATGATGACTTAACTTGATCAATTTGCATTGGTATGTTTTGCCCAGACTTATATTGATGCATTACCATAAACATTCTCAAGTCCAAGCAAGGTTCTAAGCATATCTTATACCATTCTAAGTATTTTTAATCATAAGCAAGGTAATCCTAATGTGCTTGTGAGATACTGGCTACTTAATTCTATATGTTCATGTTTTCTTGGGAAAAACCTAGTTGATGTGCGTAGAATATATATACTTTTATGCATGTTTAAACACACATTCACTTGCTTTATTTGCTTATATTCTATGCATTTTTACTTATGTTTATTATATTTTTAGCATAATTACTCTCTTTGTCGAAGATCTACTTTTGCTTAATTTTCTATCATCAGGTTGTATTTTTAGAGAAAAATCAATATTGAAACATGCTTTGGAGAGATGAAAGAAGAGAGTAGAGCCTTGTCCATGTGGTTTCACACGGTCGTGGCTCTTCGTCTATGGCCAAGCAGCACACGACCTTGCAAAAGGACACGACCTTGCAAAAAGAC
>JBBMJZ010413106.1:18436587-18446738 GCA_037833815.1 Zingiber zerumbet | reverse complement strand
GCACTCGAGGACCCAGCAGAGAGCGCCACTTTTCCAGCGTCCACTGACCCCCGACTCGGACAGGATCAGTTCTTATGCAATGACTCTATCTCCTCCGCCATAGCATCCATCTACTTGTTTTTTTCAGAGCTATGTACCACCTCCTGAAAAGATGTATGGTCTTTACTACTACTGCTAAGCGCATAAGATACCAAGTCTTTAAATTCGTATATAGTGGGTGGCTTTACGACTCGTCTCATTCTGCCACAAGCTATAGTGTGATGTTCCGTGTGCTTTGAGTTAGAAGCATCGGAGTAACGAGACAAAGACGCACAAGAAAGAGCAAATACAAGGAAGAAGTTGAAGAAAAGAAAGAAGAAGAGTTATCATGGTTTGACAGCGTGTCTACCCCACAAAAATGGCCGAAGTTTTATTAGAATTTATTGGAACCCCAAGGTTATTTTTGGTATAATCAACCAAGTTAGGTTAGATCCTGTTTTGGTTTGATCTCTGTGTCTAAGTGTGTAGGAGCTTAGGAGAACAGGAGGTCGAGCGGAAGACACGGCTAGCGAGAAGGACGGCACGGGAGAGAGCCGACGGGCTTGGTGCGTCTGAGGGATGAGATGCTGTGGAAGAGTACACTGGTGGACGAGAAGAACGTACGTGACGTTCGAGGGATGAGAAGCCGGAGCAGGAGCCTGCTCGAGGAGAAGACCGGAAATTGGGTTCGGGTGATCCCTATTCTGATGGCCGAAATCACCTAGGCGATAGGAGTAGCGGAAGAGCTAAAGTGGAGCTATAGAGATGCTAGAGGCGCCTTCAACAGGAGTTAAAGGCGCCTCCGCGACCTTCAGGCAGAAAGCGCCTTCAATGGATGAAGGCACCTTCGACCAACCATGGTAGACGCCTTCGACCAGGCAATCTGGCCGTTAACGGAAAGGATAAAGTTTTATCCTTTGCCTCACTGGAGGAGCCTTCCAGCCGTATGGAAAGCGTCTTCAGCCTGCGGATAGAATTTCCTGAAGCTATGAAAAGACCCCTGGAGCTAGGAAATAGAATATCAACTCAAGCATTCATTTCCTAGCAATAGTTTGAACATTCAAAGATTGTAAGAGGCTTCTCCGTCTACACGAAGGAGATTTTTCTAGTGTTGTCATTGTCTTGGATTAACAACCACCCCGATTGTAACCAAGTAAAATTCCGAGTCTCTTTTTTTTTCAGTTTTTGTATTGTTTATTTTTATGCTATTGCTACTAATCTGATTCCAAAGTTCGAGAAAGGTCTTTGAGTTATTTTTCAAACAACTCAACCCTCTCCTACCGGCCTACCCAGACCTACAGAATTCACTATACACAATTAAATCATATTTAATGATTCTCATGATTCAATAGGTTTACAATGATTTATAAATAGTATCTAAACCCCTAACCTTATAAAATAGTAACAGATTTCTTTTATGAAAAACCACAACAGAATTCTGTTATAAAAAATCATAATAAAATTCTATTATAAAAAGTCATAATAGAATTCTATTATAAAAAAATCGTAATAGAATTCTATTACGAAAATCTTCACAGATTATTTTCCTTCCATGACGTCCCTGACATTTGCATTCATCTAAATATGAGTCACCCGTGAATAGAGACAAAAAGTATTTCTCAAACAATTAGGTTCAATTCAAACGCAACGCACTATGATTGAATCAGGAGCTATCGTGCTTTATCTAATGAGTGAAATATTGGACGGTAAGATTTGGACATAGTTATAAAAAATTATTCTATATTTATCCAAGTTCTGTACCTTTGTGCACTTTTTTTCCCTTCATCTTTAAATAAATAAATAAAAATAAAAGTTATGGGTATGTGTTCAACTTTGACATCTTGGCATTGCAAGGAAGGAATGAATGGGAATGCTTAGAGGACACCCTTTCATTCAGTACTGAGATATATACAGTGATGAATTTCTTTTTGCACCACTCCATTTCGTGGTCACTTGACTTACCTGTTACTCGACAACAAAACATAATTATGGAGGCCGTAATTATGGAGATGTTTGGGAGAGCCTTTCATAATTTCGTGGGTTGGGTTATCAATGCTTCCACCAATCTAGTTGCAGGCCAAAGATGAGATGTAAATTATACAGAGCCTTTTTGTCTACAGAAATAGAGAGAAGAGAGACTTGATGTTGAGTCTTTTTGTCTCCTCTTGATCGGGTGATTAGGCGAGAAGGAAATGAAATAAAACGAGAATTCTTATAGATTATGTTCTTTTAATTTATCTAACTCAGTTGGCTCATTAGGCCGCTGTTTGATTCAATTGATTAAATTCATTCATTGCATCTACACTTTCAGTTCATCTCTTTTCTCTTTAATATATTTGTCCCATCAGATAATTCATTATATGTGTTTATATATATATATATATATATGTAAAAATTTGTGATTTTTTCAGATATAATTAAAGTCAAAGAAGCAAGTAGTCTATGTATGCAAGGACACTTTTATTCACAGACCGAAAACACAAGTTTAGAGCTAGAAAACATAAGTTTGAAAGAAAGGGGCAGGGAAAGTATTCATCACAGAAATAATATGTAAAGATATGTTGTTTGATTAATTGCATCTCACAGATTTGTAGATACAGCATCTATCAAATCATAGTTCTTGAGCTCAAACAGATCAGAGCTGGACTCACTTCCTTCATCCTCCTCTTCTGATTTCCTCCTCCACCATCTGTCTTCCATGTCAAGCAGCCATTTGTTCGTAGAATTCCCATCGACAGATTTGGATCTCTCATTATCAACCCTCTCCTCATGACAATTGTGCTCTCTCTCTGAGTCGAGAGCAACACAGTTGTCCTGCCAAGTTTTTTTAATGGCGTGAGAGAGGCTAGTGCTGCTTCTACTCATGCAGGCATCTTCCTTTGTCACAGTGGTGGACTTTGCTTTCTTCTTCAGAATGGATTGCTTGAAGAAAGAACTGAAGAAGGTAGACAACTTTGCACCAGTAGATTTAGGCTGTTTGATACTCTTCTTGTCCTTGTTTTGATTCTCAATCTTCTTGGATCTCTTGCTAAGGCTGATACTTGGGCCTTCATCGACGCGGCGACGGGGGAAGTATTTCAATACCCTGGAGACATTCACCTCGTCGGAGACGCTTCGGAGGCTATCCTTTGACATCTTTAAGGATAGGGAGTACTACATGGGTGGATAGCTGCCACCTCTTTTTAACAAAAGTCAATAGCATCAGAGGAGAAATGCCGGAGAGTGTTTGGCTCTAGATGTTTCCACTTAATGCCATGCGCTGTGCAGGTTGGCCCATGTAGTAGGAGGAAGGGGGACAAACTGAGATCCTTTTACAGGCTAGAATATGGTTGTTTGAATGAACTGAAGCAGATATGTTTCAATCCACAAGGATTCTCTCTCGTAGATTTCCATTTTCTAATTAAAAAAAAAAAGTGATTCAGTTTCATCAGATTCAAGATAATATTATTAATCAAATAATTCATGCATGCATTATCGTCCATATTGCAAGCACAGCATACGACATCACATCATTAATTATTCCCAGTGCCTATCTTTCCGGAGACTAGCAAAGTAAGCTTTGGGATCGCTCTCAAAGAGGTCTCGGATAATGTACTCGCCCCTGCGCCCGGGAGCTCTCATCATTGTCTGGTTTGGGACGTCGTTGTCGCGGCGGCACAGATTCCACAAACCCCAGAGAGCCAGCCCAGCAGCTACGACTGCAGCAGCCGTTGCCAACTCAGATCCAATGTCTTCTCGCGTCTCTAAGACGAATCGACCATCGCGGCCAACACTTCCCCCGGTCTCCTTCTTCTGCTCCTCCTTCTGGCTCTGTGTGCTTCGCGAGCTGCCCATATCGCCAGAGTGAGTCTCAGTTGTAGCACTAGCGTGGAGAGTGGTGTTACTTATAGGAGAGAGGATGGATATTGTCGATCGGCAATGGATAAATAATAAAGGCATCGAACAGAGATAGTTGGACTTGGGAAGGCGGACAACATGGAACACGACCGCTTCGTCTTCCTACAGAATTAATTACCGCTGACATCGCATTTCTTTAATTTATCCAAGTTCCAACAGTAATGATCCGGTCGCGAAGGTGGCCTCAGAAAACGGGTCAAAGCAGTGAGGATGGTCAAAGTTGCATGATCGGACGGACTTAAACATACTGATTAAGATAGGTTCAAGCGAACCTCGCAGTCGGTGTCGCAACGTCGGATGTGAAGGGCCGATCAAACTACTTGAGCAGTCATCCTCTCAATTCATAGGTGAAATTTGGAGCTAAGTATTAATTTAGAGACAAGATCTCTTGATACATAAAAAAGTAACCCAAAGGATAATTCATTCACAATTATAGTTACGAAATTGTGATTCAGTCGTAATTAGTTGTGATCCCTTCATAGGTTCATTATCCCCACTAGATTATAGTTTGTGTCGGAATGGGTGGCAAGAGGTCGCCCCCTGCTCAGCGCCCGACAACCTGGACACTTGCCCACTTCAAGCGACCTCCGGCCGCTCGTTCTAACCCAAACTATAACGTGGTGGGACGGTGAACCCATAAAGGAATCACAACCAATTGCAGCCAGATCGCAATTGCAATTTGACCGTAATTATGAGTGGGTCATCCTCTGTTCCACTTTTTTATAAACCAGGAGATCTTCTCACTAATTTATCTGGTTCACCACCCTAGCCGATCGGACCTAGGGACCGTCCATACATCCTAAGTCTCCTCGGCAAAGTGAGGGTCCAAGTAAAGAACGAGATGTTGACTGCATTCTGTAAGGCGAGCGGGTGATATCCTAGCCGAGTGGCAGCCGGTCGGCCTACAACGGGACCCACACACATGTCATATCGTATTTTTTTTAGAAGTTTATGTCGAAAAGGACAGAGAATATTCTGTCAGTAAATAATCTTTTAGAACCTTCCAACCTGTTAAAACATAGAGATTTGTGTGTCCATTTAAGGAAAGGTGTCAGGAGCACTTTTATGACTTCTCCTTTCTTAGAAAAGCTTAGGGAAACATGCTAATGTTTTAAGATGTGTGAACAACGCAATAGAGATACTATAAAAGGAGTGCTACATTTTTACACACGCTCTGTTACAATGTTCTTTAACTGTTCTCTTCTCTTAATTAGATTACTGACTTGAATGCCAAAGGACCAACGCTAAGGACTCTTTCCTTGGCTCAGCACTAATGCTCCCTGTGTTATAGGACAGTGCGGAGTCTTCATCTAGTCAACAATAAAGTCACGTGCCCAGCTCACCACCTTTGATGTTGGACAGAATCATATTTTACGCCATCTGTGGGAATCTCACTTGCATCCGAAATGTGAAGATGGAGGACGCTAGATGGCTCACCACAATGATGTCAGCCCCAGAAGAGTTAGAGATGTTGATAAACGCTCGAGCTGCAAAGATGGTGAAACAACAACAAACAGCAGTCGAGTGCCTAATGCTGAATGGCTCGGCTGTATCCACTAAGGGCCAACACGCTGAGTATAGGACCCGAGTGGAAGGCCCTGCCAGTCATCAGCCGAACCACCAAACTATAATGATTTCTTCCAATCCCTCATTAGGAAGCCTCCGAGAAACTTCGATCATCTGCTCGGATGTACTACAAAATACATCAATGTGGAGGAAGCCCAGCTAGCTTGAAAGAAAGAAGTGCTCCCCGAGGCTGCTACTGTCCATGAGCATCGATCGACCACTAGTAATGTACCCCCAAAAGGGCCATGAGCAAGCCCTCAACAACAACATCAAGAGTTTTGACCGCATGCAGTCCAACATGTGGAAGCTGAACGGATGAGATCTATAGAACCCCCACCATGAACCTTGATGTTTTATTCTTGCCATCGCTCGGAGACTCATGACACAAAGGATTGCCACCACCTTAATCCAAGGCCTCACCGACCGACCCCTAAATAGACAATTGAAGGCCCGCTCAGGCATCAGTCGAGCAGCCTGCATGCCGATCAAACCGGGAGGAATAAAATCATGGTAATGCCGCTCGGGAGACATCGACATAATAGTAAATGATCCTACCGACGACGACTCCAACCAGGCCAGAAAATCATAAGTACGGAGACTGGAGATCATCACGATCGGGTGTAGCAAGGAAAATGCACAAGGACCAGAAATTAGTTTCAGTCCTTGAGCTCTAGAAGGAGTAGAAATCTCTCATGATGATACTTTAATTATTAAGGTTGTGATTACCAACTATAATATTCATCGTACCTTTGTTGACACAAGTAGCTCTATCAACATCATATTCAAGAAAGCTTTGATCAACTTCAGGTAGAAAAAAGTGAGGTACAGCCTATGACAACTCTGTTGTATGGTTTCACAGACAATGAGATGTTGTTGAGGGACCAAGTTCATTTAGCTATATCCCTTAGAGAGAAGTCAATAATGAGGACTCACCAGACAAATTTCATTATAGTGAATGCCCCTTCCGTGTATAATGTGATACTTGGCTGATTGGCGCTTAATGAGTTCCTCCACCTTCTACCAGAAGATTAAATTTCCTGTAGATGACTTGGTTGGCGAGGTTAGGGGCGACCAGCTGATAGCACGTAAATGTTATATGGAGATTGTAAAAGCTGAGTCATGAGCTACCTAGAAGATTCAAAGGTTGGAGGTCAATGCAATACAAGAGGCTCCTCCTACTTAGGTATATGAAGAAAGAGAAAAAAGAGCAAATTCATCCTAATCGATTGAAAGTCATTACTTTCATCGTGGCTGATTTGAGCCTTGAGAAGAAGGACGAGCTAGTCGCCTACATGAAACACAACCATGAGGTGATTTCCCAAGTAACATGCAAGCTTCCATGATGAAAATGGAAAGACCTGGATCAACCAAGGAGAATAAACCAGTTATAGCCCTATCGAGCTGGGAAGTAAGTTTGCGCTAAATTTATGTAAATTATAAAAATTATTGTTCTATGAAAGCAGGAAGGCTTAAGTGAAAAATAAACTATGTCCCAGACTCTCATGTCATTCGGCTGAGTTATAAGTGAGCTTGCTCACATGCCTATCCAGACTCTCGCGTCGCTCGACCGAATAATAAGTGAGCATGCCCTCGCGCCTAAGTGTCCCGGACTCTTGCATCATTCGACTGAGTTATAAGTGAACTTGCTCTCATGCCTATCCAGACTCTCACATCGTTCGACCGAGTTATAAATGAGCATACTCTCACGCCTAAGTATCCGGACTCTTGTGTCGTTCAGCCGAGTTATAAGTGAGTATACTCTCGCACCTAAGTATCCGGACTCTTGTGTTGTTCGGTCGAGTTATAAGTGAGTTTGCTCTAACGTCAAGTATACAAACTCTCGTGTCGTTTGGTTGAGTAATAAATGAACTTGCTCTCACGCATATATAGACTCTCGTGTCGTTCGACCGAGTTATAAGTGAGCTTGCTCTCACGCATATATAGACTCTCGCGCCATTCGGCCGAGCTATAAGTAAGCTTGCTCTCATGCCTATCCAAACTCTTGCATCGTTCGAGTGAGTTATAAGTGTTGGTCCCTTGGCGGCCGACAAGAGGGGGTGAATTGTCTTGTAAAAACAAAGTCAAACCTTTCTCGACTTATAACTTAATTATGAACACTTGTATTAAAAATTAAGAGACTAATTAAAAAGACAGAGACACAAGGAGACTTACTTGGTTTGCAATCAAAAGATTGCTAATCCAAGGAAAATGAAGCGCACTTATGAAGATCTCCTTAGGGCGGAGTAGCCTCTTACAACGTTAATGTTGGAATCCTAAAGTTGTTTTGATGTGATCAATAAGTTAAGTTAGGTCCTGTGGTCTTTTAACCTTATGTCTAAGTGTGGAGGAGTTTAAGAGCACAAAAAGTCGAGTAAAAGACGCAGCTAGCGAGAAGGACGACATGGGAGAGAGCCGACGGGCTTGGTGCGTCCGAGGGATGAGGTGCTGCGGAAGAGTATGTGGGCTGACGAGAAGGATATGCGCGACATTTCCGAGGGACGAGAAGACGGATCAGAATGTTGCTCGAGAAGACCGGAAGTTAGGTTCGGGTGAACCTATTTTGGATGGCCAAGATCACCCAAGCGAGCGGAGCCGGAGTAGAAGACCCGGACCAAGGCGAATGGAAGCAGAGGAGAAGACCTGGGTGGAAAAAGTCAATGATGTTGACTTTTCCCACCCGGGGCGCCCGGATTGGGGCGCCCTGGACCATTCCGGATGCCCAGAATGAGATTTTGACCAGATCATGTTTGACCATGATCCATTACGAAGGGGATAAAGTTTTATCCCCTTTCAGGTGCCTGGAACCCTTCCAGGCGCTCCGACCAAGGCTATAAATACAGCCTTGGTCCAGAAGCTTAATGAACAACAAGAAATTTCACATTCTACACTTGTACGCTTCTCTTGTTTAGTTTAGCTTCGTATTTTCTATATGTCACTACTGTAAGAGGCTTCTCCGCCTGAAGGAGATCTTTAGTGTATGATTCATTCATTGGATTAACAACCTCCGCGGTTGTAACCAAGTTAAATCCTTGAACCTCTTCTTTTAGTTTCTTTCTTTATTTAATTATATGCAAGTGTTATTTTAAAAGTCTGAGAAGGATTTGTTTTTTGTGCAAGCTATTCAACCCCCCTTCTAGCCGGCGAATTGGTCCCAACAAGTGGTATTAGAGCCAAGATGCTTCAGGAGGACTAACCGCCGATCGAAGCACCAAACAAATGGCCGAACCGAGCATATACCTACCAAAGATCGAGGGGGGAGTTCACCAGCTGGAAAAAGCGAATGCAGGTATTTTTTAAAACTGTCTTTGATTGACTTTTAATAATGGAATTTAGTTTTGTAGCACCGGAGGGTAAAGAAAAATACCAGTGGACGAAAAAGGAGAAGGCTGACTACGTGGCAAATGACAAAGCAGAGTTTCATCTGCTGAGCGTTCTTTCACCATAAGAAGTCAATCGGATCGGCAACTACGACTCAGCAAAGGAGCTTTAGGAGAAGTTTCTTGAGCTACACAAAGGGGCGTCCGAAGCCAAGCTCACTAGACGGGACTTAATTCGCAACCAGCTGACCAACCTATGACTTGAAGAAGATGAAATGATTGCGCATCTTCACTCGAGAATTAAGGAGCTCATCATCGGACTTTCGAATCTCTGAGAGAAAAGGTAAGTAACCAAGATTCGCTAAGGTACACACTCAATGCATTCCCTAGGAATTCGAAATGGGCATCACTAGTAGATGTGTTTTATATCTCTAAGGACTTAGAAACTATTTCATTAGAAGAATTATTTTCCACATTTGAAGTGCATGAATCAAGATGTGCAGGTACGAAGGAACCAAAGCACAACGTCGCCCTCAAGGTATCGAGAGACAAACAAGAGTCAGAATCTTCTCTCGACGATGAGGAAATGGTAATGATGGTAAGGCACTTTAAGAAATTATGTAAATCTAGAAAAACTAACCATCCGTAAGGTAGAAAGAGAAGGATGATCAGATGCTACTACTGCAACGAAGAAGGGCACGTCAAAGACAACTGCCCCAAGCTAAGGAACAAGAACAAGGATAAAGGAAAGAAGCCTATCTAAATAAACAAGTTCAAGACACTAAAAACGACGTGGGACGATACGTCGTCCGAATCGGAAGTCGAGGCCTTTTCTGGACTTGCATTAATGGTAAGTCATCAAGACGAGGACTACGATTCAAGCTCGTCCGAAATGAGCATAGAGAGCATCGATGAAGGGGGAGCTACGTCGGAAGAAAGCCGCAGTTTAGGGGGAGACACGGATAACAAGATTGACAAGGTAAGTCAGGTACGATCTCTTCCTTTTGATAAATTATTTAAGTTTGTTAAATTATTAACTTAAAATTACTGTAAATTAGAAAAAGAGATTAAAAATTTAAAATTAATTCTAGCTAAATCTTGCACATTAAAAGAGTTAGACAAAGTAAAATTAGAAAATGATAATTTAAAAATGCAAGTAGATAACTTGAAAAATCATACATGCACATATAATACAAATGTTAAAAAATACAACCTAAACTGGTATTTTAAATATCATAAAGGACAAATTAGGAAAATTTTAAAGAAATATGTCCTTAAAAATTCTTAATTAATCCAGTTGGTTAGAACCTATATTGGGTTCCAAAGTCTAGTCTAACTTAAACTTTAATTAGA
>JBBMJZ010413106.1:18414718-18436487 GCA_037833815.1 Zingiber zerumbet | reverse complement strand
ACGTAAAAATATCCTAAAAATCCAGAAAAATCATAGGATATTTCTAAGCTAAGTTTGAGAATTTTTGGGCATTACAAATAAGGCGACCGGGGAATGACAGGTGGATTGCAAAAGGACAGGTCCTAACTTGGCAAAAGGCAGAGCCCAAGGGCACACCTGTATGAGCAAGAAAGCCCCTAAAACCCTCTAAGCTGTAAGCCGTTATTATTCCTTGCAGATGATGATAAGAGCATGCTTTTTTCTATTGTTATCATATTTCATTGTTCTTATTTTTTTTTCAATTTTATTCCTTTTTGTAAGGGTTGTTCTCTCGATCTTTCATTTAAGTAATTAGACATACTTCTGTCTTTCTTCATTTTTGAACAATTCTGAATATACTTATTTTTGGCTAAGTGAATTGTACACTTATTAACTCCTTGAGGTGTATTTATGGATGACAATTTTACCCAAACCCAAAATTCACTAACTATTTTTATTGATATTAGGAAGCTATATAGATGTTTAATCTATATTTCAATTATAAATATTTTTTTAATATGATGTTAATTCTAATATATTTTTGTTGAATAGTAATAGCTGAATAAAAAGAAGAAAATTATAAGTATAGAAGATCTGATCATTTAATGGGTATGAGTATATTCATCAGATATCCTATACTCGATAGGTATAGGGACAGAGGATATAGAATCTGACTCATTGTCATCCCTAGTTGTATTATTATATCTAATAATAATACACTATTTAATATCATAAAGTTTATACTTCTCTAAATCAAGTTATCAAAACTTGAATATAAAAATTTAATTAATAATTTTACATCGCAAGAAATGAGAAAATTAAATTCTATATAAAAAATTATTTTTAAAAATTAATATTTTAATTTGTTAATTTTTTTAAACCACCATTTTCAACTCAAAGTTCGAATGTTTGTTGGTCTCAAGTCCGAATGAAAAAGGGTAATGAAAAAAAAAAATTAAAATAATGTCAAAGGCCTAAATTTTTTTTCCCACATAGGGCCTCAAATAAGCTTGAGTCAGCCCTGTGGGGCGGTGTCGAACCCGCCCTTCTATCGAGGGTGTGGTAGCCTCATCAGTGTCGCCTACATAAGTGAGGGCTACTCCACTTCCGCCTCATTCGATCCAGCACCGTTGAAGAGCAACTACTAGGTGAGCAGGGCGATGCTGAATCAGCAGCAAGGGGGCAGCAGTGGTGGCTAGTGAGCAACAGGCAACACCGCATTCCTTTATGCGCTCAAGTCACCGTCAAAGCTTCATCCACGCGCAACAACAACATCATAGGCGAGCGGTGCTAGAGATGGCAACAGACGCCGATAACCACAGTCACCGTCGTTTGTGCAAGATGGCGGCAGCACCAAACAGCGGGCGATTAGCAGTGACAGTGTGAGAGGAAGAAGGAAGACGATGATTTTTTTTAAAAAACTTTTGTATTTTAATTAAAACTCTAGTAAATGAAATCAACCAACTCCTATCTATAGTTGGAATAAAGTAAATTGACTTAATATAAAACCCAATAAAATTATCTAAAAAAACTAAAATAATAAAAATATATTATCTGATTATAATAATAATAATAATAATATATTTTTTGAAATTTTAATTATCAAAAATTAAAATAAATACAATTGCACATCGTTGATCCAACGATTGATATAATTTTTTATACTTAAATTGAGGGTGCGGATAATTATACAATATTATTATAATTTTTCTATTTTAAATTTGGACAAGCATGCAATATTATCATGTTTAGAATTGAACCAAAGGTAATACTCTAAACAAATAAGATTATATTTAATCACCTAAATCCAAGCATACAACATCAGATTATATTTTATTTCTTATAACTAAAGTTAAGTGATTGCCTTATAATCACATAATTGAAATTATGCATGATAATCTTAAACCAAAGTACCCTAAAGTTTGACTCAGCTTAACTTTTACAGCCCTAAACTGCTGGACATAACAATTAATGGTGGCATTTGAGAAAGTGCAAGCCAATCTTGTACCTTGTGGTGAAACTGAAAATTAAGGGAGGTAGAGGGATTGCTTTCGACTACTGCAATGCCTTCATTCTCGATTCCATAGAAACTATGGACATCCTTCAGTTTACTTAAAGCACTGTACTTGGAAGCGGCCTCCTCTTCCCTTCCTTCTTCCTTGGTCTCCACCAATCAGGACACATGCAAGACTTGTTCAAAGCCAAAATAATAAAGCTGCAATGCCGGTCTCCCTCATAGAGAAAAGTGAGTTACGTTGATCATCATAATAAAAAGAAGGCATACAACAGACAATATCAAAGATTGATTTTTATTTTTATTTTTATTTGTCATCTTCTTCAAAGAAGCATTGAAGTTTTATGAAAATTGATAGTGAGTTAGCATATTCTTTTTCCCTGATGGGAAAATTTTGGATATTTTTTTACAAAAGAAAATAACTTTATGCAAGATGCTCCCTCACATGATTATAATCTAAGATGATTATATCATCTCAGATGTCTTTTATAGTTCGTCATCAGATTAAAGGAAGATAAATTACGGGGTCAGTTTATAGCCGACCGTCAAGTGACTAGAGAATAGGAGGAGTTTCTCCTGAAGGCAACAAATCTGTCAACTTTTAGTGGACACTCTCATGGGGACTTGGTACAGATTGCTGCTTGAATGACAAAAAAAAAAAAAAATTATCTTACATCAGATTATTTAATATATAAAAATTGTTGTCTTAGGAATTGTAGAAGGAAGATTTATCTCTAAATACATGGTAAAAGGCGATTCGGTCATCCCAGCGTCCCCCCCAATTCGTTCCTAGGCTAACACAGAAGAGGTAAATCACGGGTAGCTACTAGCAATTAGTGCAAGGGCCAAGGCATGAGAGAAGCAATGAAGCATGCTCGGACACGCCGAGTTTTGACCCATGACCTAATGTGGCAACACGCCATGTCTTAATCACGGTACCACCCGAGGGGATGCTTTATCTCCAAATATGCACCTTCGGCTTGTTAGTTTGTTAAAAAAAAATAATGTCTACCTAAATATTGTCCAGGGAAAATAGATTATGTTTAATATTTGGTAGTAACTTTGAAACTCTTTTTTTTGGTGCTTCTTTTCTTTTTTTCTCTCCATTGATATGTAATCATTTTGCATCTTGTAATTGCAAAGCTCAATTGTAAAACAAAAGCAAAACACAAGGCAAAGCAAGGAGGAAAAAATCAACTCACAGCAATAATTTCCCTTGTTCTCAGGTCTCTGTGTGAGTTTAATAGCAGCTTCTGTAGCAGCCCCAGATGAAATTTCAACCCTTATTGCAAAGAAAGAAGTTTAGCTGTATCAATAGCTTCATCACTTGAAACCTGACCAATGAGCATGCATTAGAATAAGAATAGTAATCAACTATTTCAAAAATGGAATGCAGTTAGATATTTAGTAAGAGAGGCCAACATGGATGACACTTCATTGAGATCCACATCAAGGACAGCAGGAATAAAGCTGATTTCATATAAGGATCCAATCATCACAGCAGCAGAAATTTGAAGTAAATGAAGACATAATTTAGAGCACAAAATACAAGCAATACAACAGTTTAGAATACAAGAGCAATGCCATTGCACAAATTACTTTATCGTGATATACATAACGAATTGTAAGTATACCTCTATGAATTTGCCTCATTTTGCTCTTCCTTTTCTTTACAAATCGTAGACACGATGAAAAGAATAATACAACAATACACGTTTATCCATTGTCACAACTCCAGTGATACACTCATCATCTGGGATTATTGCTACTCATTAACTCTGCTTGAGAAAGCATCAATTCTCTTTTTCCACTCTAAAGAACAAGTAGCAAGCCACTATATCAGAAACACCTCTATTTGTAATTGATAATCTTTCCAACCGATGTGATTCATTAATGTTTCCGATCACCAGAAATGCTGGAAATGGTCTGCCTTCCTATCCGGTTGGGCCCGTTTGATTTCTTGGAAGATGATAACTTTGTGTGATTTGGAATCCTAAATTGCAGATCGAAACATAATGAATAATCATGTAATACCTTTCACAAGAGTACGAAATTTATGGCAGTTTCAAGTCCGACCAAATTACCTTGTATCAGGAGTTTTTGCTTGTGGCTTTGTCTGAGGCTTCTTGATCTTTGAACCACTCTCATTGTATGTGTTATGTACATTTTGGAGATTGAATTGCCATAGCATATCTGCTTCTGAAGAATCACTGGTCGCAACATCTAGATCGTCTGAACCATCAGTTGCAACGTAAAATGACTCTTTTCTTTGCCTATTCAGCTCATAGGTGCTATCTTTTCTGCTGATGACATTTTTATGATATTGTTCATCAGGATGAACCCTCATATCAGAAAGACATTGATGGTAAAACAGGTGATCAGGTGACGTCCCATAACTCCCCTCCCAATCTATCATGTAATTGTCATCTGTAGCAACTGTCTCTTGCTTGTTTACCATGACCTTATCAACCCAATCACTGAAGACAATTTGTTTATCATCCTTGTTCGGATGATTCATTCTGGAGCTACTTACTGTCCAGGGAGAAGAGTCATTTGTTGTCGATAGATCTTGGAGATCAAAACTTGGAACTTTACGTCTCATCACAACATTACCCCTGACCTGAAAAGAAAGCAGAGTTATTATCTGCAAATAAGTGCAAACAACATAAAGGAAAAGTACATATTCTGAATTAAATCATATTTCAAGCAAGTTACCAGAGAGAAATTTACATTATTGCTTCAAAATGTGTCAATGACAAAAATGTCTAAACTAGGAAAGAGACACTGAACAAAAGAGCATCTTGGGAACCAAATAAAGAATCAGGAATGAAGCATATTTGTAGAAATGATAGAGATGCATCTTCATGTCAACCAGACAATTGGCAGATACTGCTAAACTTGTAAGTTCATCAAAAATATAAAGAAATGTATAGTGGCATATATATACCCAGAACTAGATTTTTTTGGTCGATCATTTAGAAATTTTCAGAATTGTACACTATTGTAATGAATTTTGTGACATGTATATATCTAACAAAACAATTACAGCTAATGGGAGGGTACTGGATTGAACTAAAACAGAACACTTACTTCAATATTGCTAACTTCTTCCATTGGTTGTCTATGAGTAGTTTGACTGTTTAGATAAGCCCCACCACTCTGTCGACTGGAATGTACAGGTGATGGTGTTGTAATATGGATGGGATCTGAACTAGGTAATTTATTCTGGTGAACAATTTCTTTCCTTGCTAGGGCTGCTTTCAAGCTAGCTATCTGCAATATAGAAACAATTGTTCCTCAGAAACTCAAAAGAGACGCTAAGAAGAATACAACATATGTATCTAAAATGAACAAGTTATTGGATTGTAGAAATGCTACTGAGAGAAGAAAATATATAACCTGCTGTTTAAGTTCTTTAACCTCTCCACTTTCTTGATTCACTTGTGCAGCACCAAGCTCAACTGTGGAAACTCGTTCTGCAAATTTAAGTGTGCTAAGGGTTTCCCCAACCGCATCCATTTCTGGACTTATGTGGACAAACATCAAGGTTTTTGCTTGACCACCTATTTCACAAAGGATATAAAATTTAAGTCCAAATAAGGTAAAACTCATTGATCTATATCCTTGGAAGAAAGCAACTTACCAAGAGAGTCTTGAAGAAGTTGTGTGAGTTTGCTATTTCTATAAGGAACATGTGAATTCTTTTGTGCAAGTGCAGAAATGACATCCCCTAGAGCTGAGAGAGATTTGTTTATATGTTGTGCTTCTTTTAGCCTTTCTCCTGTGACTTCAGATTTGTCAACCCTCTCACTGCCCGCCAGATCTACCAGATGTAAGCATCCACGGAGAACAGTTTCGGAAGTCAAGTCTCTTCCTTTAACATGAACAGTCAAGCAACTGCATGTAAAGCATTCAAAAGATTTACAGGTTGAGTAAAATAAAGTCAATAATATGGGGAAACTTTGGGCATTACCTATGAGATCGACTGCTACGATCATTCAAAGCTGTAGCACCAACAGCCCGATTCTTGTGCCCAATATTCATTAGTTCCATTACATCAGATGTTGATGCAACAGGTACTAAGTTTGCATTGGGAACATTAAGTCCTTTCTCCGAAGTATTCCGAATTTCTAATGTACTTACTTGTCAAGGGAACAAAAATACAAAGACAATTATAGCATAACCGACAACATGAAGGAACATTGAGCATGCACAATCCATTTTCCTCCGTTCAAAAATTTCACAAGTATAGACAGATTAAAAGTAAGTAAACAAGTAGATTACAAAATAAAAAAGTTCCTAGGTGAGAGGATATCGTTTGTTAATGCCTTCACCGAGGAGATCCCTAACTTGCTCGTTGTATATCTCAATCATTTGAACACTGATCTCATAACTAAATGTATGCTTCCTTTGTTCAGCAAGTTTAAATAGATCACTTAAAGCTCTATAATTCACACCTAGTGTTTGCTCATTAAGAACCTTGGGTCCACTCTGCACCCATAAAAGAAATTGTATCATTCTCTAAATGCATTTAATCATCAACAAAATTAGTTATACTTTGACGCCATGAAGATTTTGTTTCCTTCAAAACGAATAAACTTTAAAAGTAATCAATAGCAGGTATGTAATATACCATAGTGTAAGTCTTTCCCGATCCAGTTTGGCCATATGCAAATATACAAACATTGTAACCATCAAGAATGGATCGGATTAGAGGTTGTGTATCAGAAAATACTTGCTCTGCAACATGATTACATGTAAGAGTGATGCTTCACCAATCTATGAATGTGAATAAATATGCATATCATATAACGAAACTCCAACGACCTTGTGTTGCAGATGGGCCAAATACTTTATTGAAGTTGAAAGATCTACGTCCTTCTTTTCCATACTTTGAGGGAGTTATTATCGAGATACTACCCTCATCAAATGAACCTATGCAATTATTACACAACTGTCCTGCTAGGAAGGGTCTTACTCGGCAATAGACCCTAATGCTCCCTGATATTCCCAAAAAAAAAACCACAAAGTTAGCAGGAGCACATTGCTCTCTTACTATATAAAGATAAAATTCTTTATTTTTTTACCTTTAAGATCTTGAACTTGATTGTACAATTTTCTATTCTCCTCAAGAACCTTGTGATAACCTGAAGCAGCATTGGCAAGGCTATGTACACAATCTCCTAAAATTCAAATTCATCGGCAGGATAATTGGTAATCAATAGCAAGACTGGCATTATATAATATTTCCATTTGACAAAGTATTTTCATACAATTTTTGCCTTACCAAGCTTATTAAATTCCTCAGTGCGCATCATTTGCATCACCCCTATTCGAACTTTGGTACTTTGAAGAGTATGCTTAAGTTCCTACAGTTTGTAAAAAATGCTAAAATTGTTACTCTAATGCCATAACTCAATACATTTAACTGATAAACAAAGTATCACATAGCCTTCAAACAAGAAAAGGAACCTGAATAGCTCTATCTTGTTTGAAAATCAGTTGTTGCATTAAAAGCTTTTCTTTTGACGTCTCTCCTTTGCATATCTTCTTATTATAGCCCTCTTCTTTCGACTTTGCAAAAATGCTTCCTTCAATTTCCTTTTAGGAAAAATTAAATTAGTCAATTTGCTAGTATTGCATCAGTATTTAGATAGTAGCAATTGTGCATTATACCTCTGTTCCACTGTCAGCAGATAGAGTACCTATTGATGCCTTTGTCTTGACTAATGTGCAATTGTTGATGCCCTTTGAAGTTGATTTATCCTGTTTGGTTAAGTAATCATATGAATCAGTTGATTGATGGTGCTTATTGGGTGATAAGAAAGTAATGTTTACTCATAGTGACATGTTTCCATATTTCATTCATGTGAAAGAAAGATTATTACTTGATGGTTTACAAAGACTCCATGTTACTTGGCCAACATCAACACAAGAAATCTAAGGTTGGATATAACTATTGCAGGAACAACAATCATAAAATAGAAATATACTAGTATGTTGGAATGGATTTTTCCATAGCCTTAAAAAGATAACAATTTTATATTTACTTCATCAAAAATACTTTAAAATTTGAAACATACCAAGTTATTTTTTGTAATACGATGTTCAAATTCCTCCATTACTTTATTCAACAATGACTCCGCAAGCTGCAATAACAATATTTACAATACCTAAATAAAAGTAACTTCTTTCAAGAATAAATAAAGGGGTTTTCTAGAGATATTTAGCAAGCTTTACCAGTGGAAGTTCTTCAGGCTTCTTGCTTGAGATGGATGGTTTAAGGTTTGCACCAGATATCCAAGTACCATGCCCACCCATTCGTTGCATAACCCTTGAGAGAAAGAACGCAATCGATAATTCTAGCACTCGTGCCTCCCTGGAGTCCAAACAAACAAATAGAAAGTAAGAACCAAATAGCTTCAAAACTGATTTTGTTAATAACTGTAATTTCCACAGGGGAAAACAAATACTACTCGAGAAATCAGTGTTACAATATCCATAGCTTTGAAGTAACGTTAAGTATTTTAAGTGCCTAATTAAATTTAACATATAGAAATTTCATCGCCGAACTCTTACTTTTTAATAGTGCCAAGCTCTGCCAGTTCTAGATTAGATGCCCCAAAGGTGGGCAGACCCATTTCTTGTGCTGATACAAGGAAGTTATTCACGTTTTCAAAATACTGATATGCAGAGAGCACTGCTCCATTTGGTTGTTGAATTGTATCTCCAGGATGTTGGGACCGGTCGGCTGGCTAGAAGGGGGGCTGAATAGTCTGCACAAATAAAAATAAACCCTTTTCGGGCTTTCAAAATAACACTTGCATATAATTAAATAAAGAAAGAAACTAAAAGAAGAGGCTCACAAATTTTACTTGGTTCTAACCGGAAAGGTTGTTAATCCAAGGAATGAATCATACACTAAAGATCTCCTTCAGGCGGAGAAGTCTCTTTACAGCAATGAAACGTAGGATATGAAGAAGCTAAACTAAAAGAAAAGCTCACAAGTGTTGTGTACAGAAATGCTTGTTCGATGTAAAGCTGGACCAAGGCTGTATTTATAGCCTTGGTCGGGGCGCCTGGACTTCCAGACACCTGGAAGGGGATAAAACTTTATCCCTGACACAACGGTCAATGCCCACGTTGATTTTGATGAGTTTTCGGTTCCGGGCGCCCGAAAGGGTTCCAGGCGCCTGGAGTCAGGGCGTCTCAAATGCTCGAGGCGCCCCTAGTCAAGGAGCCTGGACTGGGCCGAGCGCCCCCAGTCCGAGCACCCCGAGTGGGAAAGTTAATACCGTTGACTTTTTCCGCCGGGGTCTTCTGCTCCTGTTCCATTCGCCTCAGTCCGCGTCTTCCGCTCCAGCTCCGCTCGCTTAGGTGATCTCGACCATCCGGAATAAGGCTCACCGAACCCAACTCCTGGCCTTCTCGAGCAACTTTCTACTCAGACTTCTCGTCCCTCCGAAATGTCGCGCGCCTCCTTCTTGTCCATCAGCGTACTTTTCCGCAGCATCTCGTCCCTCAGACGCACCGAGCCCCGTTGGTTCTCTTCCGTGCCGTCCTTCTCGCTAGCTACGTCTTTGCTCGACTTCTTGTGCTCCTAAGCTCCTGCACACTTAGACACAAGGTTAAAACAATGTGGAGACTTTGCCACCATATATTTATTGAACAAGGGGCATATTATCCACAATAGTTGTAAGATTCTATCAAATGAAAATTCTCAAATTGATCTATCAAATTTAGCTAGCTTTTCAAAATTGTCATATAATACCTTTATCATGGAATATGCTCTAGCAGCAAAAAAAAAAAAACCTATATTCTTACTTTGATCATTTAAGTCAAGGTATTCATTATTCTTTATAGCTATATAGTATTTTATGTCTCTTTCCATTCTTTATGTATTTCCATTCTTTGAAGGTTGCTATTGAAGGTTGGAGCAAATGTTTTTGTTGTTTGGAGTAAATGTCGTTTGATACTTTTTTTTAGAGAAATCTTGTTATTGAAGTTTGTATATATTATGGAGATTAAAGAAAGAACTGTGTTAGTGGTATAGTGTGGTGTTAAATGTGTGCTATGAATATGACTTATTGATTTAGTAATTCTATTATGTGTTATAAATATAAATTAGTTTTGTGAAGTGAAATATAAATATTGAGCATTCGGTTTGGAAATATATAGGTACAATATGATATATGGTCATTTTTAAAATTGATAATTCTATATACTTAGTAGCGGTTTATAACCGCTGCTACAACTAGTGTCACTGTTGCATAAGCAACTTATAGGATCGGTTACAACCGCTTCTAAATGCACACTTTCTTAATCGGTTTACAACAGCCTCAAATAAATCATCCTTTTTGTATCAATTTGGACCACTTATAAAGGTCATCTTTTTGAATTGCATAGTAATTTATAGGACCAGTTATAACCATTTCTACAAGTCTCCCTTCTAAATCATATATTAACCTCCTAAAAGTCCTCCTTAAGCTGTTCCATAGTGATTTACAGAAGTGGTCATCATCGCTTCTATAAGTTTACTTCTGAATCGGTTATTAACCGCTTTTATAGGTATCTATCAAAAGCGGCTTTGAGGCTTAAACCATTGATTTGTTTTACGTACCATTTCGGTTGCCTTTAGTGCCACCAAGACCCGCAACAATTGTGTAATTGGTGCAATAGGTTTAGCCGCGGTCATAAATCGCTGGTATAGGTCTTTAAATACCATTTCTAAATCCCTTTTTTTTGTGATGAGTGTTCTAGATAAGTACAAGACTTCTAAAGCTATTTGTTAAGATCCTTTGAATATTTACTTGTTATTCAGTTTAGATTCTGCTGAAGTGAGGGAATTTGTGCTCACTTTAATAAAACTATAGTTTGTTAAGATCATAATTTTGGAATTTTATCTTCAACTATGGAGGCTGATATTTTATGGGCATGCTTATATTTTGCTTAAATCTCATAGTTGGTTTTGTATTAAGATAGCCATTTGGGTAACTCTCATTTTGTGTTAAGCAAGTAGATGATATTTAAAATGCTAATGGACAACAAATATGTTGCTTGATTAATTTCATTTTGAAAGCACTGAAGCAAATAATCATAGATGACATATTGCATATTTTGAAAGGCTTATTATATATTGCATATGTTGAGATTATGTAAGTAGTCACATAGATCAAGTATGTAATCAGGTGGTTGGATGACTATCATAATATATTTTATTTATTTCTTGTTTAAGGTTTAGTTATTTCAGAATGTATTTTTTTCTTTTTAGACCATGGTTGTTATTTTATTTTTTAAAATATGAATAATTATTTTTCAGAAAACATTTATTTAAATTATAATATTATGGTAACGGTTAAAAAGGAAAAAAAAATTGATTCACATTGCTGGTGTTTGCATCCCTAATTATAAGTTGGGAAGCTCGGGTTAATATTGGGTATACACAAGTCAATATTGGACATTTTATTTATAAGCTACTCCAGACAAGCAAGAGTGCTTCTGCTATGATATCTATTTTTAAGGGTGTTAAAAATAGACTCGATCCGACAATCTAATCTGAATCTATCTGAAAAAAAATTAAGTTTAGGTTGGATATTTTCGGATTCGGGTCGGGTTCGAGTTGGAGGATTTTCGGATTGAAAATTTTCAGGTTGGATTGGGTCGGATTCGGGTTGACCTAAATATAGAGTTTAGTGGGGTTTTTTAGGGTTAAATTAAATTTTATTTTAAAAATTAAGATATTTTATGTATATTAATATCAATGCTAGCATGTTAATAATGAACTATTGAGATAAAAATAAAAATTATAGGGAAAATAGTCTAAAAAAGTTATTTTGAATCTAATTTTTAGATTACATGGGTCGGATTCGGGTTGGACATGTTGGTCGGGTTCGGGTTTAGGGATTTCGGGTTGAATTCGGATTTGGATCGTGTTCGGATTGGGTTATAAAAAAGAAATTACCCCGATTCAACTCATCCGAATTGACACCCTTATTTATTTTTACACGTATTATAGTTGGTCAATAAACTTTGACTTTTTTCATTAAGGGTGACATATTTATTAGAGCACTCACAGTATTATTAATGGAGAGTGTTAATACGGACGTGTATACCAACATGGCAGTACTATTTATCTCCGGTAGTATTAACGTGTGCAATTTTTCGAACGCTTTAATGACTATACATTGAAAATAAAAAAAATAAAAAATAGTAAATGCCATTAACGCCTGAGCGCGTTTAATAGTATTGGGATGCAATTAATTTTCAGACGGATATATATATTTATGGGAAAAAAAATTTCTCACTCTTAGCTACTTGATGTTCGGTTGTAAGTGGAAACGAATAGAAAAAGATGACTAAAATAAATATAATTTACTTTCCTTTACCTCACCTTTAGAATTTTAATAATCGTTTAAAGTATCTTAAAAGGGAACATAAACGAGAAATAAGATACCGTTTGCTAATTTTTTAAATGGAACAGAACAGTATGATAATAAAAATAAAGGACTTATTTAGTGCATCTTCGACGACTGTTGCCGAGGAAAACATTGCACAGTTGGTTCCCGAGACGCAACACGACAACATGCATCAAAGAAGAGGACCGAATCCCTAATTCTCTAGTGTCTCCTTCACGAGTCCCCGCGGCGCCCCCCCGCCCCCCTCTTTATTTCTCTACACAACGAGGTATCGGGCACATTCGTCTTTTTCCATTCTTTTTTTTTTTCGCGAGTTGATCTGCTTAGATTACGTATTTGATTTGCTTAGTTCGTTATCCTCAACCGAGTGATGTGTGTGTGTCTTTTTTTTTCTTTTTCTGTTTGTTGAAATCTGAGTGTTCTCGATGGGTCATAGCTTTCCGTCGTTTTGTTTTGTGGTAGCTTTCGTGTTCTTTCGGTGTTTCTCCGCTCTTGACTGTATCATGCTGTTTTTAATTCTTTCCCTGTTATTTCCAAGATATTTTCTTTTTCAATTTTGGATACTGAGCGGATGTTAGTTTTCTATGGGTTGTAGAAAAGATGAGCCATGGGACGAAGTGGATGCACTACTTGAGGCAGTGGAGCGCCGCGAACGTCTCTTCGGCCTTGATAGAGAAGGGGCAGAACCGGGTCATCGATGCCTCCCTAACTTTGATTCGCGAGAGGGCCAAACTCAAGGTTAGTTGAAGTGTTATGTTGGCCTGATTCTCGTTGTTTGCTCGATATTGTTTTGTCTGGTTTCTTTTGCAACCAATAAAGTTAGTAGATTGATATCATCAAAATGTTATCTTGTCAAAATCTCATCCTCATTTAGCTACTCTGTGTGTAAATTAATTGTCTAATTTGAAAACTTATCAAGCTTCAAAGAATGTTGAATATTGTAATTAGATGTTAACAAAGTTACTAAAACAATCTTTAATCTGTATGAAATCATATTTGAGTATGCACAAGTTTGTCATTCATATTTCAAGTTTTCTATAATTTGTGTTTGTTGAAATAGTGAGTGGGGGTCAAACTAGCTTTTTATGGTGTCAATAACTACTATGTAGTGCATGTTTCTATGTTGCTCTGGGTTAGTGATATAGTAATGGTTACCTGATTAGACTTTTGCTCGATGAAGATGGGCACTGGTTCTCTTCATCATATTGGTTCTTTCGTGCCTATAAAAGTTCAAGAGACTAATCTAGTTGATTTTTTTTTTTCTGTAAAATTGATTGGTCTTTACACAGAGAGATTTACTAAGTTTCTGAACTAAATGCACCTTTAGGTTTTCTAAATTTCTGAACTAAATGAACCCCCTTTCTCTTTTTACAGGGAGAGTTACTAAGGTCTTTGGGCAGTGTGAAAGCCTCAACATCACTCCTGGGAGTTCCGCTTGGACACAATTCCTCTTTCCTGCAGGGTCCTGCTTTTGCTCCGCCTCGAATTAGGGAGGCTATCTGGTGTGGTAGTACCAACTCTAGCACTGAAGAAGGTAATGTAAATTTTCAATTTTTTTCAATGCATTTAATATAGCAATTGTATTATTAGTGGAGCAGATCAACAGAACTGGATTTAGGTTGGTTTTAACAGATGTTGCTCCTTTTAATCTTCCCTGACGCACTGACTTTATATTTTGGTGCTTAGATATATTTACTTAATTGACATGGAAAGTCATCACTTGTTTCATGTTCTCTGTAAACAATTTCACATATCTAAATTGCATGATTTGTAAGTTGACAATGCCACACAGCTCAAAATATAAGTCAGCCTCCTAAAGTTGGTTTTAGAAATGTATGAATTTGCTTTTCATATTGATATAACCTGCCTGTTTGATTGAAGTAATTTGAATATTTACACTGTCAAATGTTGGCTTATAATTGTATTCACAGAAACTGACAGCAGAGTCTTTCTTGTCAGGTACTATCAATTTGCTGCTGATCATAGAAAATGAGTCCTTTTCATGTTGAATTGGTTATAGTTGCTGATATGAGGGTTAGAGGGGGATGAAAAAAACTTTGTAATGTAATCTAAATATATTTGATTGGATATTACTAGCAAGATAGTCTTACCAAGACAATGCATTTTTGGTTATCTTCAATATATTTTTTTTAGAGTCCTTGAAGGGGAGCCTTGGCGCAACGGTAAAGTTGTTGCTTTGAGACCAAAATGTCACGGGTTCGAATCCTGGAAACAGCTTCTTGCAAAAAGCAGGGTAAGACGGCTTACAATGAATTCTTCCCCGGGACCCCACATGGCGGGAGCTTCGTGCACCGGGCCGTCCTTTTTTTTTTTTAGAGTCCTTCCTGGAATGTAATTTGATTGGCGTCCATCATTTCCTTTGTGGTTTAATTCTTGTAGATGATGGAATATCTCAATTTATATTCATCTGGGTGTTTGCACAGGTAAAGAATTAAATGATCCTTGTGTGCTAACTGATGTTGGTGATGTTCCTATACAAGAGATACGAGATTGTGGAGTTGATGATGACAGACTAATGAATATTATAAGTGAGTCTGTCAAGTTAGTGATGGAACAGGTAACACAAATATTTCAATTTTCTTATTCCATTCTTTATTGCTGAGTTATTTGCATTATTCAAAATTTTGAAATTGTAATTAGATAATCATGCTACTGCATTATTTATAGTTCTAGTCAGCTTGAAAATGCTCCTAGGCTTATTGGGATATGTCATCATCTAAAAAATTTACTGCAATCATAAGTAACTCAATCTATTGCAACTATGTAAATCCAGCCTTAGTTTCAGTTATAATGTACAGTATCCTTGCTGAGCTTGCTATTTTATTTACAGGATCCGCTGCGACCTCTTGTTTTAGGTGGTGACCACTCCATTTCTTTTCCCGTCGTCAGAGCTGTATCAGAAAAGCTAGGTGGGCCTTTAGATATTCTTCACCTAGATGCCCATCCAGATATATATGATGCTTTTGAGGGAAACAAGTATTCGCATGCTTCTTCTTTTGCACGAATAATGGAGGGAGGTTATGCTAGGCGCCTTCTGCAGGTATTGTTCTGTCAGATTAATAAACATTGTTTTCGACATTTTACATTAGATTCTGAGTAGGAGGACATCATTTTTGTTACCCATCCAGTACTTACTATACAACAGAAAGTACCATTTATGTTTTTACTGTTTGGAAAAAAAATATTCTAAGCTTATATTCATTAATTGTATTTTCTACGTCTCGTAGGATAATTTTTTTTATTCTTTTATCAAATACTATTTAAAAGAAAAGCCTACCATAACTTTGCGAAACTTTGTTTTTCTAAGCTTATATTTGTGATTGTATTTTCTATGTCGCGAAGGATGTTTTTTTACTCAACTTGAAAAGGACTCTTAGTGTCACATGGAAGCTCGCTAGATTTCTTGTGATCAAGGGTTGACAAGAGATACATATGCTTTATCCTGAAAAGGGAATTTTTTTCCTGTAAATGATGACTTCAGAATGATTCAGAAGATGGGTGAATAATCTGATCTTTAGTATTCTTTTATGAAATAACTTAGCAGTAATATGCGAAGTTTTTTCTTGACAAAAAGAATAATCTGATCTTTAGTATTCTCTTATGGACTGTATTACGACATTTGCTACACAGAAAGCATTTCTCCACTTCTCGTGTGTAAAAGGCTACCATCAGCTCTTATGATGTCGAATCTTGCATCGCATATGAGCTAACTAAATTGTAATGGAAGACATGTAATAAAGTGATAACTGCCATTTCATCTTTTCAAACTCTTTGCTATACTTTCAGCACGAAGAATGCATTGTTATTTCTTGAATGTCTCATTTTTATATTGAAAAATGCACACTTGTGTTTCAGGTCGGAATTAGGTCGATCACTCGCGAAGGGCGTGAACAAGGGAAAAGGTTTGGGGTTGAGCAGTATGAAATGCGCACTTTTTCGCAAGACCGCCATATGCTAGAAAATTTGGTAGCGTTTTATTTCCTCTAACTACGAATCAGTTGTCTAAGTAAATTAAGAGTTCCTTGCCTACATTATTTTTCAGAAACTTGGGGAAGGCGTTAAGGGTGTCTACATCTCTGTGGATGTCGACTGCCTTGACCCTGCATTTGCTCCCGGAGTGTCTCATATTGAGCCGGGAGGTCTCTCATTCCGTGATGTACTCAACATCCTCCATAATCTCCAAGGCGACATTGTTGCTGCTGATGTTGTTGAGTTCAACCCGCAGCGTGACACCGTCGATGGAATGACTGCCATGGTGGCTGCAAAGTTGGTGAGGGAACTTACTGCGAAGATCTCCAAGTAGCATCCACCATGCCGACTCTTTCGATATCGCCTTTAAATTTTTGATTTATGGCTTGTATTTGTATTTTCTTTTTCCTCGCCTGATCAGGGGTTTCTCCCGAATGATCATTTTGCTTGGATTATCTTTGTCATCAGTGAATTTTCCTTTGCCATCTAAATTAAATGCAAACTAACAAAACTTGTAATGAATGAATATTTTGTGAGGTAGCTCGTTTGGAGATCTCTCTGTTTGTGAACTTGTTGAGCTCTGATGATAGAATGATAAAAGTAGATGATGTTAACTCATATCAATTAGTCTCGAGCTCATATGACTCGTAAACACTTTGAGCTCATCGAATCAACTCTAAGACTCGTAAACTTATTAGTCGGTTTCGATCTTAATCATTGATATAATGTTAAAGAAAGATTAGCTTATCAACTTCCAATTATATTAACATATTTTTATTGGCATCAAATTGAAAGTTTTTTTTAAAAAAATTTATTTATTATTAAAAAGGGCATCTAATTCGGCATTTTTTTTCTTTCATAAATTATCTTTATTTTTTTTGACGTATTTGTATTAGCTATGGATTTATAACTGATATAACATGAATACTTTAACTAATTCTGATTAACACTAATAAATTATGTATAACAACTATAAACTATAATTACTATAAAATGTGTGTTTTATTTATAAATCCTGGTAGTATTATATTATAACAATACTTCAACTCTATCAGCATTAATAATATTATTTTGTAAAACCTATAATTTATAACTCTTATAAAATGGATGCAACATCTTTAATCAACATTGTCAATATAGGTCAACATAATATTATAACAGTTATAAAATATAATTGTTATAATATAGATATTTTATTTATCATCAATATTAGTCTATTATAACAACTATAAAATTATAGTGCTATAAATATTAAAATAGTTTCGTAAAATATGTATGAACAAACCCCTTTACCTATTTTTAATAAAAAAAAAAGACATCCTTTTAATTTTTTCCAGTATCTAAAACTACTAAAAATATTTTTTTAAAATGATGTTTTATTTATAATTTAATATTTGAAATAGCTTTCTATGCTTCACTTAGCACGGCTTTAATTTTAAATAAGTTATTATTTCAAAAAATTTTAAAAGAAAGTCGTGCCAGGAATTTTGTCATTTTTAATTAATATTATAATTAAATAGCTTTCTAATTATATATTAGAATAATTGCATTTTGATTCAACTAGTTTCGCCATTTTCTTATTTTGGCCCTTTATTTATTTATTTTTTATTTTCTCATTTATACCGATAATTTTATAAAATTAGCTCAAATCGAAAATATATGAATCCATGTGAATTGTTGCTTTTCCAATTTTATATTAAATCGATTTATGAATTCTAAAAATCAAAAACGAAAAAAGAGAATATTTAGGGGGCGTTTATGTAATAAATTAAAAGTTGGAGACGCAAAAGATAATTTCCAACTGTACCGTTCTATCTACTTTATATAGGCCGCGACGCGTGAGAGATGCTTCTCCCCCGAAGCTTTAGGGTTTCTTTTGCGTTCTTCTCCGCCTGTTTGTAGATCCGCTCTGCGATCGATTTCTGTCAGCGATTTTTTTTTATCCTTTTTGTTGTTGACTTGTTGTGGATTTCCTTCTGTCCCTCTCGTGGATCTGCCAGAAATCGTTTGGGATTCAGGCGGAGCTGGCGATGCCGATCAACAAGTCTGCCGGTGTTTCTTCCGACCACCGGCGCCCGTCGTCCTCCAAGGATCCAGACAGCAGTGAGTCTGCCTCGAATACCCTCTGGGTGGGGCAACTCTCCGCTGAAACCACCGATTCAGAACTGATGGATGTCTTCTCCAAGCACGGCGCCTTGGATTGCACCACGATGCAATCGGCAAGAAACTATACCTTCGTGTACTTCCGGCAAGTCGAGGAAGCCAAGGCTGCGAAGGAAGCCCTCCAAGGGAACCTGATCCATGGGAGCGCAATCAGGATTGAGTTTGCCAGACCGGTTAGTACAACCACTTCTACCTCTGCGTAGATTGATATGGATGCTATATGGGATAATGAAATAGGAAGATCTGGTTAATTTCTGGTTTGTGTGTTTTGGCTCGTTGTTTTGTCTTTGCTCGTTGAATGTTCAGTTAGACCTTTCGTGTAATATAGGTTCCAATGCACACTATCACAAAGATAAGGAAACGATGGACAAAGATTTGTGAGCTAGACATCTTTAAGTTGTTGGATCATGTGGTTGATTCAAACCTGGCATTCCCTCTGCCACACGATTTTTTCTAAGGAAACAATACTGCCATACCTGAATCATCGTTTCACTATATAAGTGAAAAAAACTGAAGCGTTTATATTTGTTATTTTACCAATAACATTAGATTTAGTTTCGGTGAACAAACATATGCCAGAACTTTGTCTTCCCTTTAAGATTAGAAGAATAAATGGATCAGCTCATCCTCTTACATTTCAAAGTGCTCAATTCATTTGAAAAAACGAAAGTATTGGGATCAAATTCTTGAAAGTATAGTAATCAAATTAATGTTGTGTTTAATTTTCTCATGCAGCCAAGAGCAGCTAAGCAGATATGGGTTGGTGGGTTTAATTCATCTGTAAGTAAGGAGCAACTTAAAGAAGAGTTTTTGCAGTTTGGTAAGATTGAAGAGTACAGATTTTTCAGGGATCGAAATTCAGCTATTATTGAATATTATAAGTTGGAAGATGCCATTGCGGCTCATAAAAATATGAATGGGAAGAAGTTTTCTGGTCAACAACTACGTGTTGATTTTCTGCGCTCCCAACCTCCTAAAAGGGTATCTTTCCTTACAGCTACATCTGTTTATTTTTTCGTTTATTCCTTGTTAGTTATATTGATCAAGGCTTGTCTAGGATTTTCCACAGCACCCAAGGCTATTAAAGTATATTTGGGGGTATGAAGTTAAGCTATTGCATGATGCACATGCAGTATGCTAATGTGTATGCTGTCCATTTCTTCTTTTTTAAAAAACCAACATTTGTTATTATGTGCAATAATGGTGATCATCAATGTTGAAAGATATAAGTTTTATCTTCAATATAATATGTCATCTCCAACAACCTAATCAATCAATATAGACCAAATTATTATTTATCACTTAATAATTAATTAGCTTTCTTAAGCATTATATAAATGGATATGAGACTTACATTATGCTATGAATGATCTGAAAAATTGATATATGGTGCATCAGGAATCTCACAATGTACTATGTAAACAATTAAATTTAATTCCATGCAATCAATTAAAAAAAAAATCAGATGACTCTTTACTAATATTATCTTGCATCTTAGGGGTACAATTTTATTTTATAAATTAAATATTTTATAAAATTCGTACAAATTAATATTCTATATCAAATGATTTTCTGTGAAAAGAAATATGACATTGTATGAAGACTGATAAAATGCTGCAAATATCTTCTCTATCAACCAGTATCACCAATTTTGACAAAAAAAAATCGCCCATAATAATCAGATTGAAATCCTAAATCTTGAATCACATCATCAAAACAACCAAGCTGGTGAAAAAGTAATAGAGGTTGCTCATTCCAATTTGTTTTTAGAGAAAAAAATTATAGAGGAAATACCTTTTTGAGCTGCATGGATAATAAGTTGAATCCAATGACCCAGCTCCAATGTTAATCATGTCGAGGACACCTCTCCCAGTGCATTTTAATATGGGATCTGACGATCACTACACAGAGCTTGAGGGTTGCTGGTGATCATAGAGGCTGCTAAAACACAGCTAGGAAAAAAATCAATGTTTATAGGTGCATCTGGATGCTCTTCAATCTAACACCAAGGCATCACTGTCCTGTGTGTCCCTTTTCATCACCACTGCTATCATTAAACAGGGCCCTTGGCTACCAGGACATCTATCTTTTTCCTCCGCCTTAGCTTAGTCTTTTTCATTGACCAAAAACCTTACTGCAATTCCCGTGCAACCTACTTTGTCTCCTTGTCCTGGTTTTACCTCTATCTCCGTTTGGTGGCTTTGCCTCCCTAGTAATGCATGCTTCCCTGACCTCCATAACTACTTGTCTCTTGGAGTGCTGTTTTTCATCCAGCGGAAGTGGGATTAGCCGATTTTGATTTTTGTCACTTTTGTTTCTCACAGTGATCCTAGATTAAGCTATTTGGTTTGTGCCATTTCTGTGCAGGACACCAAGGAGGTGTCTTGTCTTACTAAGAATTTTTAAACTGGCACATGACTATAACTCATCAAGTTACTTCCATTAATAAACACCGATGAGCATTACATGTGGATTTATGGGAATATCAGAAAGATTTGAGTAAAAATATTCTTTGGAGCACTCAGATGCCTTCAAAGCGCTCAAAATATTATAAAGTAGATAGATTTCAGCAGGAATTTGAGCGCTAATTGAGAGCATCTAGGGAAGCCACTTTTTGTACCACTTGACTCTTCTAGGGGATGTGAGAAATATATTAATGATTCTCTTTTGAAAGCCATTTGAGGTAGAATCTTTTCCAATTGGTAATTCTCTTCTTCTAGAACAATATCTCTAACAATATTGACAATCACACAAGGTTCATTTGTTTTGTGTAAATTGTTTTACTTGTGTGAAATATTTTTGGAGAAAATTTCTTGTGGTGGAATGAGAAAGTATACGAGAAAGTGAAAAAAAAAAAGTTTATAAGGAATTATATATTTGTAAGAATGAGAAAAACTTTAAAAAATATACAATAGCCAAGAAAGAGGCTAAGAAAGTTGTAAATGAAGCAAAGAATGAAACTTTTGAATAATTATATAAAAAATTGGATATAAAAGAAGGGGAAAAAGACATTTATAGAATAACTTAAATGAGAGAACGGAAGACAAAGGATCTTATCCAACTAAATTGTATTAAAGATAAATGTAATAGGATATTAGTAAACGATGGAGAAATAAAAGAGCGGTGGAAGAGGTATTTTCATCAACTTTTTAATGAAGGTTTAGGTGAC
>JBBMJZ010413106.1:18389262-18413973 GCA_037833815.1 Zingiber zerumbet | reverse complement strand
CTACACAACCGCCGTGAACTGTGGAGAGAAGCAGGATCTAGTTATATAATGAGAAGCGAAGGGATGAACGACGTGTGCAAATTAAAGGAGGGAGTGGCAAGTGTGAAGAGTGAGGAGCTATACACACAGAGCGACACCCGTCGCCCCCAGCACCAAGAGTGAATGGCCCAAAGCCATTAACTCCTGGAAAGATCTTTCTACATTTTGTAGAATGACTTTGTGCTAGCTGGAGTGAATAGCCAACTGTCTCCTCTGCCCGCTGTTGTTAGCTCTTTTTAGCCCGTGTATATCAAAGTTACACCAGACGACCCCTACCATAACTGAAGACACACGCAACGGCCAATAGTACCATTGTTGATGAAGCGAGCCTTGCTAAGCAGCGATTAGGTCTCCCCGCTCAGCTTCAATGTCCTTTGTTGTCCTTTGCTTAAATGTCCCTCATTTCATTCACGACTACAGCTGAAGTCTCTCTTTCCATTGACCCTCTCCTTATCAGTCAAGCCTAATCAGCTATATATGGAAAAGTATTGTTGCTTGGAGAGTCATGTATTTCTGCTAAAAATGTGGGGAGTCTTTCTTCTCCTTTCCCGCCTCATCGCATCTGGCTAAGCCTAGTTTTGTACCATAGCCACTCACGACTTGGTGCCAGCTAAGGATCATTTTAAAGATAGGGAGATATACAACCCGATAGGCTCGAGCGCATGCAAGAGGGGCCAACTACTCCATATGTAGTAGGTAGCGCTCCTAAATTAGATGTGAGCACACCTACCTTTTTCTAGTGAACTGCTCCCTGACTTACCTTTCCGGGACCCTGTCCAAGAATACGTGTAGGGGGACTTCCTACTGCTAATGGCTCTCCACTAACCAGTCAAGCATAGCGATTCTTTTAGTTCGCCTGTCTATCAAGTAGACTAGAAAAGGGAGGGTATCGTCGGAACTCTCAGCAAGAGGTCGTGAATGAACTCTTTGCATGCACCACACATAAAATCACACTTGGTGAGGAAAAGTACAAATAAGAAAGGCAGCCCAAACGAAAACAAGAAGAGCAAGCTGACGAAGCTATATATGCATTTAGACTTGTATTAACGCACATTCACTTGCATTTCTTGTATTTGACTTACACTATCACGCTCTCTTCTATCATTTTATCATCATGCTACTTATGTTGTTCGAAGATCTGCTCCTTTTTGTGTTTTTATCGACAAGGCGCGATAAAGAGCGAAATTGGACAAAGAACGCGAGGCGAAGCTCTTCCGAAACTCAGCATGGGCAAGTCGTGCCTTGAGACACGGTCGTGTCATTCACCTCAGCAGGGCACACGGCTCGGTCGTGTCTCCTCTCCCGGTAGGGCACAAAGAGGGGTCGTGCCGAAAGGTACAGTCGTGCCACCTTGGCTCAGAAGTGCACTAGGCACAGTCGTGCCTTGACTTGCGTCGTGTCCACGGCATGGTCCTGTGATTTGACACAGTTATGCGCCTTATAGGGCCAGGTCACACAGCCCTAACCCTATATAAGGGGAACTCCTCCCCTTTTCTTGGGGAGGAAGTTTTCTCCTTTGAGAGAAGACCATCTTGGGCCGCTGTCATTGTTTCCGGGAGTTTTTGGACAATCCGAAGCATTTTCCACCATCCGCTCTCCTCCCAAGCGAAGGTTGGATCTTGAAGACTCCGTTCTCATCTTGGCTAAGTGTTTTTCTTGCTTTCTCCTTGATTTGGTTGTAGAATGCTTTCTTCAATGTCTTTTGAGTCTTATTCTTTTGTTTATGGAGTAGACTCTCTTTGTTCTAGGGCTAATGGAGTAGTTGTGATGTGAATTGATGTAAAACTCTATGAATATACCCTTTCCTTGTTTCAATGACATGTTTATGCTTGGTTCTAGTTTGATTGAATGCACGTGTGAATCCTTATTGCTAATGTGTTGTTTAATTGAACGAATGTATGGATTAGTCATCATGTAGCGGGAATACTCGAGATTGTATGATGGGGGTCCGTTAGTAACAGAGGGTAACCATTAAACCAGATATCTCAGTGATTCGCTCAAAATGGAGGCTAAATCCTTAGAAAGACTTTAATTTGTACTAAAGGGTTTTTCCCAACGTGCTAGGAGGTGATTAGTGTGATTTAGATTGTATGACTGGGTCCCTAGGTAACAAAAGGAAAACCATTAAACTGGACTTTCTATGTTACCCTTCTTAATAGCATTGAATACCAACGGGAAAACACTTTGATGAAACTGTTATGGGATAGCATTAGTATTTACTTAGATTTCCTACGAGGTATAAACTTAAGAGGACAAGAAAATAGCGATACATATTACATTAAGGAGCATCATAATGAAACCGACATCCTAGAACTTGATTCCCAAGATAGACTTCCTCAAACAACTCTGCCTCTAGATCTCTCTTTCTAGCTCTCTGTAACTTCGCCTTCTAATTCAAGAACCATCAACCTTTCTATAGTTTAGATAATTTGTTTTACAACATCCCTAGTGCTTACCACCAGTCCCTAAGGATCAATATATTTTATTACTTAGCGATTACTCCGTGCACTAGCAAAGGGGCAACTTTTTTGCGCCATTACCGAAGACTGGTTTTGAGTAACATTAGGAGATTAGCATTTGGATTAGTCTAGACACATTTTCTTTTTCTTTTTGTGAATATTTTCTACACTTCAATTTCTGCATTTTATTTTTCATAACGCAAATTGATTTCACTTGCACATGTTTATGCGAAGATTGATAATTGCAAAGAATTTGTTACCTATCAATCCTTGATAGAACTTTCAGAAGAAGGAGAAACCTACATAGTCAAGCATAGGAAGAAAAAGTTCAAAGAGCCATGGCGGACAAACCTTTGAAAAATTATGTTGCACCTTATGCTAGAGGGATCAGATCTAGCATTACCAGGCCGACAGTTGAGGCCAACAATTTTGAGATTAAACCGACATTCATCTCACAGCAAAACCAGTTTAGGGGATAACCCAATGAAGATCTGAATTAGCACTTTAGAAATTTTTTACGAGATATGCAACACCATGAAAATGAATGGGTTCCCTCTCGAGGCAGTTAGACTACTATTATTTGGATTTAACCTCGGAGACAGAGCAAAGGCACGGCTGAATTTCGTACCAGCAAAAATCACCTCATAGGAGCAATGCGAGCAAATATTTTTGGAAAAGTTCTTCCCTCCAAGCAAAACAGCGCACATAAGGAATTTGATTGCTAGCTTCCGACAAAATGAGAGTGAGTCTTTGTATGAAGCATGGGATAGATTTAAAGGGATGCTTAGACTATGTCCCCATCACAGTTTAGAGAAGTGGCTTGTGATACATACTTTTTATAATAACATTAACTACCAAACCAAGGTCTCTTTAGACTCCGCAGCAAGTGGAGCTCTAATGAACACGGTTTTGGATGAAGCCGAAGAGATTACTGAATGTAGCACTAAACCACCATTAATGGGCGTCTGAGAGAAGTGGGAACCCAATTAAAATAGCTAGAAAGTATGATGTTAATGTAATGAATCTAATTTTTGCAAAGCTTGATGTCCTAAGAAAGAAGTTTGATACAATTAAGGTTAATCCAGTGAATGCTATTTCTACTACTTGTGAAGGCTGCGGAAGCACCAAGGAAAGTTGCCCACTTGGAGTCATTACTGCACATTTGGCTCAAATCGAACAAGTTGATGCAGTAGCTAACTTCAATCAAAGACAAAACAACCTGTACTCCAACAATTATAACCCTAGATAGAGAAACCACCCAAACTTCTCATATAGAAACAACCAAGAACAAGGGCAACCGGCGGGATATCAACAAAGCAATCAACCATCAAGAATAGAGAAACTCCTTGAGGAGATACTTGCCAACCAAGGAGAAATAAAGAACGATATCAAGCAACTAAACATAAGGATGGAAAACACTGAAAAGCACTTGAAGATGCTTGATACTCAAATAACACAAGTGGCGAGTTCTCCTTCAAGAACACCAAGAAATTTCCCAGGAAAGCCGGAACAAAACCAGTGGAACATTGCAACAGAATTGAACTGCGGATGGACAAGTTTTTGAAGACCAACGCAGGTGCACAAGCGTATACCACGGGATGAATTCTAATCGAGAACTTCCTTTGCCCTTAAGAAGCATCACGGGAGCTCTGCATCATTCAACCATTTGTATTCACAGGACCAGTTATCGCATCACACTCGCTGGGAGCGGCTATCACATTCCTATGTCTCTGCATCATTCAACCATTTGTATTCACGGGACCAGCTATCGCATCCCGCTCGCTGGGAGCAGCTATCATATTCCCATGTCTAGCGCCAGTGGGATGCTCCGAGTCAAGCAACTCTTCTGCATAACACATGGCGGATGTGATCTAAGAAAGAACTCACTGACTGACAAGGAAAGGAAGAGAAGGCAAAGAATGTGATCCTATATAGATAGGTCAGCCGAAGATGGAGTTGGGATGGTCAAAGTTAAAGTAGCCGAGTTAAATTCCACTCGCTCCTTGTCCTCGGATTTGAGAAGACTCCTTGGACGAGTGAAGCATTTGTGTTGTTGGGAGGAAGGACTCATACCATCATCAGGCATAGGTGGAAGCCCTCTCCGACTACTCATCCCTACAATCAAAGTCTCTTCTCTTTCTTGTGCATTTGGAGTGCCTGCTCACAGAGCATGATTACCATGTCTCCCGAACTCTTTCAGTTCAGTACATATGGTGCATGATGATGAGGTTGGAATGGGATCAATTCATGTCTCACCATAGTGCCTGCTTACTCATGATTGGTAATGGATGGTGCAAAGGATTCAATCCTGCCTTGCCTGGACAGTGTACCCGACAGAGATCAAGAGCCGCTTATGACTACTTGCCTTCCTCAGACCTGTCCGTAGCAATAGTTGAGGGGTCGTTTTATAGTAAGGGAGATTGTAAGGTCTACAAGTATTATGCATGCCTAGAATGATAAAAATACTTCTGCCTCATATTGGATCATTTGTGGACCAAAAACAAAATCCTGAGAACATCTAACTAAAATCATCTCAATTGGTAGGCAACCTGCCGCGTAGATCAACTGTACAAATAGTCAAATACACAATGAGGAGAAAATGCATTAGTGTAATCGAGCTATAATGTTTCAGGGATTTACTCCACAAAATCAAACACGAGAATGGTGCACAAAGTAAAGAAAAGTCTAGAAATTTTGGCCAAGAAACTCACTGAAAAAAATTATAAATATTAATTAAAACTTGCCTTTTGAACTTCATCTGATTTAAAATCATCATCTGCTTCCTCCTCCTCTTCTTCTATAATTTCTTCTGGATCTTCATCCTCATCTATCATATCCTCATCTGTTGCCTTCTCTTCAGTTTTAGTTTCATCCCTTCCACCTGAAGAACCATCTGCATCCTTATTTTCAGTAACTGTTTTGTCAGACACATCTTCCTTTCCTGATTTAATGGACTCACTAACAATGTTTGCAGCTTCGCCCTTGTCTTTGTTACATGTATCCTCCTTTGCAACAGGACTATCATTGGATTTAGTCCGCTTGATGGGTGATTTCTCCTTTTCAGAAACCTTCTCAGGTTTTTCATCACGTTGTCTTTTCCGACTATTTCTTTTCAGTGTATATTTTTTATTCAATTTCTAAATATCAAGAAACAACGTTGTTAAATTATGTCAAAATGCAACTCAAACAATAAACTAAAACATTTAATTTTACCTCAAGAAAGGACAATAAACGGCAACCCATCTCAAACTGAAGCATTTCATTGAAGGCCTCAGCAAACAGAGAAAGCTGCATGAATCCATATTTACCAAACCAAATAAGATAAAAGAATAGTGCAGATGAATACAAAATAACTTTAAATTTTTATTATGCTTAGCTAAAAATAACAAAGGAAAACCATATATATGAGTCCCTCGCAACATAAGCACAGTAAGATGCATTCACATAGGTTAAATCATGCACGGTAAAATGAATATGATTGCTGGCATGCCTTGGAAAATACCAGATGGTATTTGATGTAAACAAACCTCGTATGATGATTCTTCTATGTCTTTATCACTATAATCCAGAAGTCCATCCAATGAGAGCGAGACTGAACGACCCTGCAGAATACAATTTTTTAACATGTTAGACAAGTTGGTTCAAGCATTCTGAAAGATCAATAAAAGCAACACAACAAATCATACTTTTGACTCCTTGCTCCGATGAGATTTCAGAATTAATCCAGGATGCCTAGGAGGTTCCTTAGAACCTCCTTTTTCTTTTTCTTTGTTAGACTTTTGGTTACATTCTTTGCTCTTCTCTTTTTCATCTTTTTTTCTCTCTTTTCCATCTTGCCCGCTTTTCTTAGAGCTTTTCTCTTTCACATTTTCTGAACCATTAACATTCTCTGACCTTTTCTCTGGGATGTCATCACTATCAACTGATTTAGCTTCGCTTTTTGTCTGCTCATCTGTTACTGTTTTTTCATTCAAGTGATCTTTCTTATTAGTACTAGATTCTTCTGTTGTCTTATTTTCAGAAATATTCAATTCAACAGTTCCCTTATTTTCCAAATCACTTTTTACATCTTCCTTTGTGTCCTCAGTGTTTTTATTTGCAATTGCATCCTTAACTTTTGGAGTATAAATTTTTCTTTTAATCACTCTTCTAATGATTTTCTTTTTTCCAGTTGTCTTAACTTCTACATCCTGTGTAGCAGAGCCGCCATCATGTTCATTCTTAACCACTTCTGTACCATCCATAACTGTTGGCTCATTTTTAGTTGCCACACCAGTTAGGGCTTCAGATGCTTCTGTGACTGGTGACTTTTCAGGAGTACCTTTTGTGACAATTGTCATTGTCACAGTTGCAGGTCTCTGCGGATCAGCTGAAATTGTATCTTCTTTATTAGCATTTCCATGTTTATCTTCTGTGATTCCATCTTCGATATCCATATTCTCTTCCTGTTTGATGCTACTGCCAGCTTCTACCATAATTGCTTTCTTTCTGACAACCTTTCCTTTCACCACCTTTTTAACAACTTTCTTTTTGGTAGTTTTTTTAATCTCAGCTGACAAATCAACAGAGCCTTCTCCAATCACCAAATTCTCGCTGATTTTACTCGGTCCACCAACAACATCTTTTCTTCCTGTATCAGCTAATGCAAGTGTTTTTTCATTCTGCTCAGAGGGAATTTTATTGCGTTCACCAACATCAACCTTGGACTGGTCATTGCCTTTCACATCAGCCATCTCTTCCTTAACCAAGTTGTCTTCAGATTTCAGTGTTCCGGCAGAGTTATTGTTCACAGTTTTATTTTGAGTCTTTTCCCCTGGTATGTGAATAATGATAAACATAAACATTTCACCTCTATAAGAATACAAAATAAGAGTGAAAATCCTTGGTCTTACCTGGGCCAGATTCCTTCATTTCTGCAGGTTTCTACAATAGGCATTAAAAAAGCAAATAATTTAATTTAATTGGGTTCTTGGATGAATTAATGCATAACAAAAATGATGGAAAATCAAATTTTAGAAACAAAAAGAAAAATAACCTTCTCCTTTGAAACCTGTTCCCTCTCTGTCTTCTCCTTCTTGTATGTCAGCCACTGCCCTCGCCACTGATCCAACGAAGGCAGGCATTCTGACAGGTTTGGCACATAGAATACTGTAACTTCCTTATGGCTAAAAAAACCATCTTTGCCAACTCTATCATAGTGTATCTGACAGAAGCATATAAAATAAGCAAGCTAGAATTCACCAAGCGATAAGGTTTTCATCCCAAATTGAATATTTTGGGATGACTCTCTCTCTTTCTGTCTGTCTCTCTCTCTAGCAAGGTGGGACTACGAACCAGATAGATGCTCACAGAACAATGAAAAAAATCCATCAGCTAATTTTTTCCAACTAAATGTTTGCGTTTGAGTCTCAAGTCTCTTTTAAGTAAAAATGGGAAATGCATCAACACTAAGAACAAGATCAACAATTAGCTCGTGTTATTTTATTTGGCAGGTCACAAGTATGACTTGAAGTGCAATACCACAAACCACAAAAAGGTCTGTGACTTGTCTGTGCAATAAACTTACCTTCTCTAATCAGAGGATCGAAGAGTTAGCATTATTTCATTTTTGTATTAAACAAATAACTTGAATTGTTATTGTGCAGGTTTGCAGCTGAGAAACATACAAATATAAGGGTGCGTTTGGTTTGCACCGTTTTCATTTTCATTTTCTGGAAAACGCACGTTTTTTAGAAAACAGAAAATGACTTTTTGTCATTCTCTGTTTTTCTAGAAAACGATAACTAATTTTTTAGAAAATGCGCGTGGAAAACACAAACCAAACGCGTTTTCCCATTTTCTCAGAAAATGAAAAAAGAAAACGGAAATGAAAACGCAAACCAAACGCACCCTAAGATTTACAAAAATAGGATGAAGTTTTAACTGATCAGATTATGATGCACTAAGGAAAATTATTACGTCAATAAAAAATGATTTCTATGACCATCTACAGCAAAAGATTGCATAAAATCGATGATAATAAAATATCTAATCAATGGCAATAATGTATCTATTGATACTGGTTTCCCCAGAAATATATTGGCCTCAGCAAGATTCACAACAGGGATTTTTTGATGACTTAGACGAATAGGTATATATACCTGCAGAAATAACAACTCATATAACCCCAGAGGAATTAATAGAACTAGAAAAATTGATAAACAACAACAAAAACTTGATCATGACTGGGAATTCTATTTTGACGAACAAAAAAATATAATTGCTAGAAAACAATCCAATGAGGTCAATCTCATCATACATCTCAAGGGTCATCACACTCAACTATATTCAATAGTACTAAGTTTTCCCAAAAAAGTAATTGCAGGTGGCCTTCTTTTTCCTATCATACAATTTATGTTATTTGTCGAGTATAAGAGTTGATCGACTAATTGAAGGTGTTGTATTTTTTAGTAAGGTATCATCTTCAAGTTCTTCAATATTCATTAAGTTAAAGTTTTCATTTTCTTCATTTTGTGAAGTAGAAAGTTTGTAATCATTAAATCTATCTGTTAGGCTGTCACATCTGTCTTTATAGATTACTGAATCTGTTGATTGAAACAATTGTGGTTGAGTTTCTAAATTGAGAGTCCAGTCTAGTCCTGCTAGGACTTCTGATGAAGTGCTCTTTCTGACTCTTCAGTCATAAGATTTAATCTTTCTTCTCCGTCAGGAAGATGAAGAGGTTATGTCATATGATGGCGAAAAAGTGATGTAGAGAAGGATAGTAATCCTTGATTATATAGTCTCCTTGGATTAAGTGAATTTAATTGTTCATTTGAGAAATCGTTAAGTTTCTTTCTATACCTACAAGATCTTCTATTTGATAAGTAGAGATACTATTACGTCTTCTGGTTATAATGTTTTCTAAGTTGTTTGTACTCTCACTGTTTGTGAGGCGCCTACCAACGGTTAAGTCTGAGTTCTTGTGAGACTCATACTTTTGTAGGTAATAAACTTATAAGTATTTGGGTGTTGTCTTGGGACAATCTTACCAAGTGATTATTTACTTAAATCTTTGTTAATGTTTTCCAATGCTTTCCTCCAATCAGTTGTTTGGATATTCTTTTGTATATGTTTTTTGATTGTTAATAGCCTATTTTCTAGTAAAGTTGTTATGTAATGCAAAGAAGTTAATAATGTTAGTATAGTATTGTTTTGTTGAACTAAAACTTGGTCTCCTTTTCTCATTAGCTAGATACAACAATATCTGTTTTCTTTTGTCTTAGCAAATTGTTTAGAGAAATATAGGGCTTCTTCGTAATGAGTATTCTCGCAATACAATTTGTTCATTTAAATTTGATTTCCTCAAGTGCAGTGTGTAAGAGTTTTAGTTCGCTTTCTATCTGAGTTTTATGTGTTGTAATTAGGTCTTTAATTTGAAGTAAAACAGACTTGGACTAAAGTTTAAAATTTTTAGATTTATTTTCTTCAATAAGTTTTGAAAGGCTTAAGATTTCTTTCTTAGTAGGAATACTAAGTAAATTAAGTTGACTAAAACTTTAGTTTAAAGAATCTTGTGATTCTTTCCGGAAGTCTGTTTTTTCTTAAGTCACTTATTATTTATTACAGTTTGTTGGCCTAAAGTATTTGATACTTGTTTAAAGAATCTTCTATTTTTTAGTCTGTTGTTGTTAAGATTCTACAATAGTGCCTATATTGAGGAGTAAATTTGTGATGGTGTTTAAGTGGGGATCATTATGTAAACAATGGGCATATTTCCAAGATCTGATATAGCAACTATGTTTATGTTGGTTATAAGTAATAATTTTTCTTGCCAGAGATTGTGAAGCTAGGTCTAAAAAGTCTATTATATGAAAATCTTTAGAACTACAAGTATGATCCGAAGGATTTTAAAGCTCTGATACCAATGGTTAAAGTGGCTCTGTTGGATGTTTAAAGAAAGTGGCTTCATTGGAGTTTAACCCGTATTTTTTATCTAAACCAGTCTTTGTTTTTGGTTGATTACTGAGTCCGGGTGTTTTAGAAGTTGGTTTGAATTGATTTGGAATTGTTTTGGGGTGTTTTCTAGGTTTGATTTGGAAACTAGGTCAAGAGAAAGAATACTTTATTCTTCTTATCCTACTAGTAATTCGTTTAGCCTCACATGTAAAGGATCTCACAGTTTAACTGTTTCCCCGGTTATCTTTGGGATTTTCAAGTTGATTGTCTTCCTTACTTAGCCTGCATAGGACTTATCTGATCAAAATTCTACTTATTTAGTTAGTGTTCACATCAAGGTTACTTAGACAAGGACTGTGAAAGTTTTATGAGATTAAATTTTTCGAAAAGAAAAATAAGGCAGAGCCTTCTATGACCTAGTAGAAGGATTTAGTTCTTCATAAGGGAAGTTTTTATTGACATATCCAGAAAACCTAGACAATTACAAATCTTACTTGGAAAGACAATTAGACAATATAGTAGATACTTACCGGCTTCCATAGGAAATTATTGAAAGGAAATTACATAAGCATACTTATCGAAAGCACACTTGTACACATACTCATTAATGCTCGCTCTGGTTCTTTGTGCACATCTTGGATGCCCCCTCTTGGTGGAGTGAGGAGTTGTATTTATAGAGGAAGGGAAGGTCTTACTTCATCATGAAGGAAGGGTTACGAGGAGAGATGAGGTGTCTACTTTTGAAATAGTGGGGAATATAGTTTACGTCGTATTCCATTAGGGTTCCATCATGTTGTCCATATTTTATGGACAAAATCTAGATGGAGCAGCTCTAGAGCTGGTGGCTTGTGTGTCAGCTCTAGTTTAAACTTCTAAATATGCTCAAGTAGAGTTTACTGAGCTGGCTAGTTTCTTTCTTGTCCATTTTTCTGCCTTCTTTTGGTAATGCTGAAGTAGGGTTGTATGTTTAGTAAAGGTGAAAGGAAAGAATTGAGTGCCCATATCTCTTGGCCAAATAGATTTTGTTAGTGTTTCTTTGGCTAGGAGGTAATTTACGGGATCTTCCTGCTGGTCCCATAGCAGTGTAAGTTTCTTTGGCTATGAGGTAATGTGCGGGTCCCATAACCAATTGTCATCTTGAACCGAAGCGCATGCCAGTGAGAAAATGCTAAAAAACGAACATGGCAACCTCTTCATCTTCCTGATTTTTCCTATATTTTAAAGGTAATGTTGAGCATAATTAAGGAGTTCTAAAAATGCTTTAAGAGTTTTGTTTCTTCCATTTTGTCAGGAAGTAACATGAGGTTGAAGTGAAATTTTCCCATGTCCGATTTCTGCTGCCAGGAATTCTATGTGTTTAGTGGCTAGTGTCATCTTCTTGCGGGATAACATAAGGCCATATTTTTCAAAGAAGTTGAAGATCATGTGAAGATAAGTGTAGTATTCATCTTTTATTATTGAGAAAATCATAATGTCATCAATATACACACATGTGAATAAAGAGACATCTCTAAAAATATCATCTATTTTTCTTTGGAAAATCAAACAAGTTTCGATATTTTAAGACAAGTATCCATATACAGCCCTACATTGCCAAAAGAAGACAGAAAAATAGACAAGAAAGAAACTAATCAACTCAGTAAACTTTGCTTGAGCATACTTAGAAGCTCAAACTAGAGGTGACACACAAGCCCAAGCCACCAGCTCTAGAGCTCCATCATTGGATTATGTGGGTGAACAAAATCTAGACAACATGATGGAACCCTAATGGAGTATGATGAAACGTCAACCATGACGTTCCAAAACAATCACCAAACCGACACTTAGTGGATTCTGTCCACTCATCTAAACTTTATTCCCCACTATTTCAAAAGTAGACACCTCATCTCTCCTTGTAACCCTTCATCATGAAGCAAGACCTTCCCTTCCTCTATAAATACAACTTCTCACTCAACAAGAGGGGGCATCCAAGATCATGCATAAAGAACCAAAGCGAGCATTAGTGAGTGTGTACAAGTGTGCCTTCGATTTCTGTAAGTACGCTTATGTAATTTCCTTCCAACAATTTCCTATGTAAGCTTGTAAATATGTACTGTATTGTCTAATTTTCTTTCTAAGTAAGATTTGTAATGGTCTACATTTTATGTATATGTCGATTGAGTGGGTATTGTTGTAAATAATTCGTTAAAGGATAAAGTTGTACTTGTAGGAATAGTTAGAAAAGGGGATAGAATTATAGTCCTTAAGATAATAGTGACGAAAGAAACTATGAACATAATTAGTATATATACACCGCAAGTAAAATTAGATGAAGCTACCAAATTAAGGTTTTAGAACGACTTAAATAAAGTATTACAAAATATTCCGTCAAATGAAGTGATTTTAATAAGAGGTGTTCTAAATGAACATGTCGGAGTGAAAAATGAAGAATATGAGAGAGTACATAAGGTTTATGGGTTTGGAACGAGAAATTAAGAAGAGAAAATTATATTAAATTTTACGATAGCATATGACCTTATATTAGCTAATACGTTTTTTAAGAAAAAAAAGAACACTTAGTCACGTTCAAAAGTGAAAATAATAAATCGCAAATTGACTTTCTTATGGTTAGGAAGAACGATAGAAAGATTTGTAAAGATTACAAGGTCATCCTGAAAAAAACTTAACTATCAAGCAAAGGTTAGTATCGTTGGATATACGCCTCAAGCAGTATCAATAGAAAGAAAATATATACGACTCGTATAATTAAGTGGTGGAAGTTGAAGGATGAAAAGCAAAATATATTTAAGGAGAAGGTAGAAGTACAAGCATTAGGTGAAATTTATGGTGAATCTAATACGACATGGGATAAGATTGTATCAAAATTAAAAATAGTAGCTAAGAGTGCTCGATGAGTCAAAGGAACATGTATCACTAAATAAAGAATTTTGGTGGTGGAATGAACAAGTATAAGAGAAAATAAAGGAAAAACAAACAGTTTATAAGAAATTATATATTTGTAAGAACGAGAAAAAATTAAAAAAGTATACAATAGCCAAGAAAAATGCTAAGAAAATAGTAAATGAAGCAAAAAATGAAACTTTTGAACGATTATATCAAAAATTGAATACAAAAGAAAGGGAAAGAGACATTTATAAAATAACTAAAGTGAGAGAAATAAAAAATGAATGTAATAGGATACTAGTAAATGATGGAGAAATAAAAGAGCGGTGGAAGAGGTATTTTTATCAACTTTTTAATGAAAGTTTAGGTAACAAACTTAGGTAATTTAAATAGGTCAAATGAGTATAAAAATTTAAATTTTTATATTACAATTCAAACTTCATAAATAGAACAAGCTTTAAATGGAATGCATAATAGAAAAATCATTGGACCAGATGATATTCCGATAGAGATATGTAAGTGTCTAGAGAAACAAATTATTGAATGGCTTATAAAATTATTAACATGATATTGAAAACAAAAAATGTTTGATCAATGGAGGGCTAGTTCCCACATATAAGAAAAGAGAGACGAACAAAATTGTGCAAACTATAGGGGTATTAAACTAATGAGTCATACCATGAAACTTTGGAAAAAAGTAATAGAAAAAAGATTAAGGAGACTAAAGTGACTGAAAATCAATTTGGGTTCTGGAAGGTTGACAATAGAAGCTATACATCTTCTTATATAACTAATTAAAAAAGATCAAGAGCAAAAACAAAATCTACACATGATATTTATTGACTTAGAAAAAATTTATGATAGAGTCTCAAAATTATATGGAGAATTCTAGAAAAGCGAGGTGTTAACGTAACATATATTGAACTAATCGCAGATATGTACGAGGATGTAACGATAGAGTAAAGACTTTAGGTGGAGTAACTCAAGTATTTCCAATAAAAATAGGGTCACATCAAGGATCAACTCTAAGTCCATATCTTTTTACACAAATTATGGACGAACTCACTGCACACATTCAAGACTGGTGCATGTTATTTACAGATGATATTATTTTAATGGATAAAACACGTGAAGGAACAAATGGAAACACTAGAAGGGAAAGATTTTAGGCTTAGTAAAATAAATACAGAATATATGAAATTTAAGTTTAACAATATTAGATGTAATGAGACAATTCTTATGATAGGAGATATCGAATTGTTGATACCGAGAAGTTTAAATATTTAGGATCATTTTTGTAAAACGATGGAGGGATAGAGAAGGATGTCTTACATAGAATACAAATAGGATGGTTGAAATGGAAGAGAGTGTCGGGTGTTTTATGTGATCGTAAAGTACCTCTAAAACTTAAAGGAAAATTCTACAAAACCTGCTATGTTATATGAAACTGAATATTGGGCTTGACTCGAGCACATGAGCAAAAGATGAGAGTTGCAGAGATGAGGATGTTAAAATAGATGTATGGACATACGAGAATTGACATAATAAGAAATGAGAGTATTAAAGAAAAAGTCGGAGTTGCATCTATTGAGGGAAAACGAGAGACACATTTAAGATGGTATGGGCATATACTTAGACAACCAATAAATGCTCTAGTTAGGCGATGTGAAAATATAACAAACACGCATATCAAACAAGGAAAAGGAAGACCAAAAAAAAAAATCGGTTAGTAATAATAAAACAAGATAAAATTTATTTAAGTATAAACAATATAATGAGAGATAGAGCTCAATGGCGTAAAAGGATTCATATAGTTGACTCCACATAGTAGAATAAGGCTTGGTTGTTGTCATTGTCAATAAAAGCTTTCTTATAAAGAACTAAATCGTTCTACTATGTCATAGAAGACTCTGCCTTATTTTTCTTTTCAAAAAATTTAATCCCATAAAACGTCCACAATCCTTATCTAAGTAACCTTGATGTGAACACTAACTGTATAAGGAATAAGTAGAATTTTGACCGGATAAGTTCTATGCAGGCTAAGGAAAGCAATCAGCCTGAAAATCTTGCAGATAACCGGAGCAATGGTTAAACGGTAAGATCATTTATAGGTGAGGCTAAACAAATTAATATTAGGATAAGAAGAACAAAGTATCCTCTCTTGGCCTAGTCTCTAAATTAAACCTAAAAAACACCCCAAAACAACTCTAAATCAACTCAAACCAACTTCTAAAACAACCTGACTCAATAATCAACCAAAAACAAAGATTGGTTTAGATAAAAAGCACTGTTTAAAAGTCTAACGAAGCCACTTACTTTAGCCTTAAACATTAGTATCAGAGCTTTAAAATCCTTCGAATCATGAATGACTTCTAGTTTTAAAGACTTCCAAGACTTTCAAAGAATAGACATTTAGACCTAGCTTCACAATCTCCAGTTAGAAAAATTATTACTTCTAACCAACAAAAACATAGTTGTTATATCAGATCTTGGAAATATACCCATTGTTTACATAATGATGCTCCCCACTTAAACACCATCACAAATTTATTCACTAACAACATACTAAAAACTTATGGGAACAAGTATTCAATACTATAGTCAACAAACTCTAATAATAAGTGACTTAAGAAGAAACATAGATTTCCTGAAAGAATCACAAGATTCTTTAAACAGAAGATTTAGTTAACTTAATTTACTTAGTATTCCTACTAAGAAAGAAATCTTAAGCCTTTTAAAACTTATTAAAGAAAATAAACCTAAAAATTTTGAACTCTAGTCGAAGACTATTTTACATCAGATTAAAGATCTAATTACAACACATAAAACTCAAATAGATAGCGAACTAAAACTCTTACATACTACACTTGAGGAAATTAAATTTAAATGAACAAACTGCACTACGAGAATACTCATTACGAAGAAGTCCTAGACTTCTCTAAACAATTTGCTCAGACAAAAGAAAATGAATATTGTTGTATCAAACTGAGACCAAGTTTTAGTTTAACAAAACAATACTATTTTAGTATTATTAACTTCTTTACAACAATTTTACTAGAAAATAGGCTATTAGTAATCAAAAAACATCTACAAAAGAATATCCAAACAGCTGAATGGAGGGAAGCATTGGAAAACATTAACAAAGATTTAAGTAAATTATCACTTGGTAAGATTATCCTAAGATAACCCCCAAATACTTATAAGTTTCTTACATACAAAATAGACTAGTATGAGTCTCACAAGAACTCAGACTTAACCATTTGTAGGCCCCTCGCAAACAGTGAGAAAGCAAACAGAAACAAATACAGCTTCCTAATTAGATAACATTATAACTAGAAGATGTAACAGTATCTCTACGTATCAATTAGAAGATCTTGTAGATATAAAAAGAAACTTAACAATATTCTCAAATGAACAATTAAATTCACTTAATTAAAGGAAACTATATAACCAAGGATTAATCCTTTTCTACATCACTTTCTCGCCATCATAGGACACAACCTCTTCATCTTCTGACGGAGTAGAAGAAAGATTAAATCGTATGACCGAAGAGTTAGCAAGAGCACTTCTACAACAAAAACACAATTACATTCATCTATGACTAATTATATTTGGTCTTAGAGTACCTAGGAAAAGTATCGGAGCCAAAGTATTTCTAGTCCTATATAACTCCATAGACAATGAAAAGGCACTCATAGGACTCATTGAAGCAATCATGAACAATAACATAGGCCTCACCTATTTCTGCCCGAACTTCAATATGAATATTCCAGATTTTGTCAAGCATATTAAAATTATGAAACAAGCGAAATCCAATGGTAACTTCAAGAAACATAATTGGGGAGATTTCTCATCAGCAGTCCTCGGGACTAGACTGGACTCTCAATTTAGAAACTCAACCGCAAATGCTTCAACCAACAAATTCAATAATCTATAAAGATAGACATGGCGGCCTAACAGTTATGTTTAATGAGTACAAACCTTCTACCTCACAAAATGAGGAAAATGAAAACTTCAACTTAATGAATATTGAAGAACTTGAAGATGATACCTTACTCGGGAATACTATGCAAACACAACAAAAGCTAGGCAGAAGACATCTTCAATTAGCCAACCAACTCTTATACCCGGCAAATAACATAGAAAAAATTTCTCATAGGCCACAAGGAAGAATAGATTGATTTAATATTAAAATATTGATTTGGATTTCAGACAAAATAAAATATTAGGAGAAGTTATGCAAACAAAGAATGAATAAAATTCCTTGAAAGCACAAAAATTATGCAAACAAATAAAATGATAATACAAAAGTATTCAAAAAATTAAAGTAAAATGTATGTACCTCAAGGAAACGATTCCAGTGATGGCAGTTATGTAGGTCAAGTTGTGTTAAATGTTTGACATGTCTGCAAGAAAAAGAATGCTTTATAGTCCATAGAGAACAGTAAAATCCAATTATGAAAACAAATATAGGATGTATAGACAATAAAACAAATTCAGAAGTAGCTTGCCTGATAGCTGTCTGAATCAAGGAACAATCATCAACTTGCAGATCCCCATCTAAACTCACATGTGATGGGCCTCCAATTGCCGAAAAAGAACGATCTTTCTTCATAACAGCAAACTTCAAGATGTTGTTAACATGAACTGGCTTCTCATCAGTGTCTTTACCAAAACACAACTCCTGTAAAGCTTCAACGCTAATTCCACTCATCAAAATAACCTGACAATAAAAATATCATGAGAAGAAGAGCATAAAAAACAGAACCAATATACAACATTTGTTACTGAATGTTTCATTTCATATATAGATACGATCTCAATAATTAACGTTGTTATTTGACAGGAAATATATCTGATTGTTTCATTTCATATTCAGTGCAATATCACTGAATGTTTTAAGTATATCTGCTAAATCTATAAAAGGTAAATGAGGCACTAAATCCCTGCTCCTGCACAGAAAAGTGCAAGAGTGCAATGATAATTTTGAATTTGGAAGTCCATTAATATGTTTGAAATTATACAATTAGTCAATGTTGATCCTAGAAACACAGAAAGTTATTCCATGAAGATAAAAGTACATAGAAGCAACCAGAACATGAGTATGTATTTTACCTTGGTGTTCCAAACAGTTTTAACACCCTTAGATTTGGGGGACTCCTGCAATGAAACAGGCCCTTTCTCCTCACTTTTATCTTCCACATCCAAGATATCATGCTCAAAGCTACAGAAAGCAATATGGTACAATAATGATTACTTAATCATATGAAAAATTAATTAGAGAAATATATATCCTACCTAACAGGAGTATGAAGTGAAAGATTCAGTGTTTCCCTTGGCCAGTTGACAATCGCCTATAGGATATACACTGACAGCATCAATATAAGTAATACAAGCATGAAAAAGTTTTAATCCAAGAAATTATATTAATGGATGTAAGTCGAACCTTTGAAAAATCTGCTGCTATCACTAGCCTAGGATATCTCTTGCTCACAGACAAATGATCTCTTTCAACATCCACCAAGCAGAAAGGATAAACCTACCAACATTATATTAATTACTCCAAAATATTAATGATAACATTCACAAGTATAATCAATTAATAGTCTAAATTATGCATATTACATAGTTCAGTTGTTTTGCCACATATATTTAGTATGTTTGTTCTAAGTCAAGGAAAACACTAGAGCTTAGCAAATTTGCCGGGTCAGGATTCTAATAATGATTAATGAGCACAAAGAAGATGGACAAAAGTGCAACTAAATGAGCCAATAAATTCCCAGAGAGAGAAAAGAAAAATCCAACCAGAGAGAAGATGGACAAACTCTGAATTTTACGTTTTCAATAACTGCAATGGGGCTAATCTGGAAACATACAGAATTTGAGGAGAATAGACAATCCCTGAACTTCTAATGGTATTAAAAATAAAGGGTTGCATCAGGTAGTCGTGACTGACAATCTAAATGAAGAATTGACTATATAGTCATGATTCTATCTTTTACCTTGCAGATGTATTCTCTCTTTTTTTCTTTAACAGGTGAATGATGCCTTCAGTACCAAGAACAAATAGATTAGTTAAAAAGCTGCAAATGAGAAGCAGCAGCAGGCAAAAATATAGCAGGAAGATCCACCTATGCACAGCCTCTCGATGTGGTGTAGTTCGACGTACAGCCTTTTTGTCCTTTATTAAAGAAGAACCTCGACGATCTCTAATAGGTCTTGGTGGTGTTCGTTCTCGCCTTGCCTCAAGTGCACGCCTGCGCTCTCGTTCCCTCTCTTTTTCTCGATGCTCTTGGAGTCGTTCCCTTTCACGTTCTCTTTCACGTTTCCTTTCACGTTCTCTTTCGCGTTCCCTTTCGCGTTCCCGCTCTTCTCTTTCGCGTTCTTTTTCTCTCTCCCAAAGCAATTCTCTACGACGTTCTTCCTCCCTTATCTCGAGCTCTCGGCGGTAAGCATGCCTATCATCATTCCTTTCGTCCACCATGGAGACTCCAAGGACTGGATGAGAACGTGCAAGAACACTAGATTGATAATTGGACTCATGAGTACCAAGGATACCCTTTCCAGCAGCATAATCTCGACCAGGTGGCAAACCAACCCCATAAGCAGCATTCGAAGATCCCTGAACATACATGAGGTCATCAGCATTTCTTCTGGGAGCTCCCCCTAAGATGGAAGCTGCAACTTGTCCACCATAAGCAGCACCAAAACCAGATAGACCACGTGGATCAGCATCCATCCTTGCACCATAGCCACTAAGCTCTTGTGAATGAGTAGGAAGAGACATTGGTGTATAGCATTCATCTTGTCTGCCAGAAATGCATATTCCATCTCAGTGCAATAAGATTCATAATTTCCACTAATTGCAAACCAACAAAAGGAGCTGCATACAATGCCAGATAAGAATAGAAGATTGACCAAGTACACCACTGATATCAACCATCATCTCCTTAGTAATGCAGAAATCAAATCATACCCACAAACAGTATTTTAAACAGAAAAAGCATACACATAGCATCCCTGAGAAAAAGGTAGTATTGTCTTATAAGTGCATAAATATACCTTATGTTGGTACCAGGTTGTCGTTGCTGAGCTTTCAGCAATTGCTGTTGTCGCAATGAAGCCTTAAGAAAATGTACGATAGAATGATCAATATTTACACCTGCAGAAATAAATTATAAAAAGCATATAAGTCTGTAATCAGGTACCTGGTCCATTCGATCATGTAGTTCAACCTGCAAAGACAAGCAAATTCCCAAGTAACTTAAGCACAAACAAAAAGGACCAATACAGCTAGTATTTAACAAGACTTAATTCACAACAAGCAATAAGGCACAAAAGTAAAACTAAAAATAAAAACCTGATGATGACTATTGAGGGAAACAGACTCAAGGTATCTTCGTGATGAATCATTCTGTGAGTCTCTGCCTGCCAAGACACCCTGATGTTCACTATAGTGCCTCCTGTCTGATGCAACATAATCAGGATTTTTTACTGAAGAAAACTGATCCCCTTTCTGGGAATATCCATGAGTAGCTGCAGAACCATAGTCATCAGTTGTGATGCCCAAGCCTGATACAAGAGTTCCAGATGGGAACTTGGATGACTCTGACAGTGCCGGTTGGTAAGTAGATCGACCTTGTAAGTTGGATGTTGAAACTGCTTCTTTACTACTCACTCCACCAACCTAAACCAATACATATGCTTCAAATGTTACCAACTCACTTAGTGAAGTAATAATCAGAGTAATTGGATTTAAAACACAATGTCTGGACAAAAACATAATCATGGCTGCAAGAAGTTGCTCCTGGAAGAATTGAACCATAGAAACATGAATCCAATTTAAGATGAGCAATAAGACAGTACCTATGAACAACAACAGAAGAGATACTCGTCCATTTTACTTATTGTTTTCTCAGTTTTGTCATTTTTTCATCATCACTATAACCAGAATGGGTATTACTTTCGTCCAGAAGCCAAATGAGTACATGTACAAGAAGAATATTGATGCAGAGAATTTAGAGTTAGACACTCTTAGAAAATTGTAGGAATGTTAAGGAATTCTGTAAATGAATATAACAAGCTTGCTGAGGAGAATTATTTTTTTATAAACTAGTAGCATGCAACCTTAAAGAAGACTCTATAAGGGATATCAATAGTTTCTCAGAAAATCAAATAAGAGTTATGAGTAGGTGGCTTAACTAACGATTCAAAGAATCAATGACAGAGAAAGTTAAAGTTACAATAAACCGAGAAAAAAAGTAAAAGGTATGCCCTGCTAACTGAGGAACCCACAATCGGACCTGTTGAACATTGCCCACGGCGGAAGAACTATAAACAGCAGCATATGGTCCTCCGTATTGTGCTGTTTGTGAAGAATAGGCTCGGTATGAGCTCAAATCTGCATCTGAACTGCCAACAGGGTTCCCACTATAGCCACTACCGGCCTGCAACACCGAGATCAAATGCAAAGGTGATGATGCATAAAACAGAGAGAAAAACAATCACAAAAATGCATTGACAAAACTATCTGAATGCTCTTGTGAACCTCAGATAAGGGAAAAAAAAAAGGAAAAGTACACACGAGCCCATATGCCTGTGAAGAACCATAAACTTGCTGCCCGTAAGGGGTGTTCCCTTTGGAAGGATACATCTCGTTTCTTCTCGCAGCAAAGTAATTCTGCATCAAAACACTAGATTTCAGTTTTATGCCCCCAAAAAAATACATAAAGCAGAAAAATATTGAGAAACATAACCCACCAACAAAACCCAAAACAAAAAAATCCCCCCTTAATTCTCCAATCAGACAAAACCTTATCACGACAGACTGTTATATGGTCTAAACCCTAAAATATATTTTCATTATAACTAGCCAGAGGAGATCAATAAAACACATTGGAACCTTAGGGAAAGCATTGGATCTATCTACCGAATCTGAAACCTTCGAGGGAAGAAAAACAAAAACAAAAAAAACAACACGAGAGAGGGAAAAAAACGATCGATCGAGCATAAGAGACCTGACACAGTAGAAGATACAGACTGGGCGAGAATCCAAATCGATATTATCCGACGAAGAGGACGAAACGGAAGCAGAGGCAGCGCTGCGCAACTGAGAGATTAGCGAGGTCGCTTGGAAACCGTGAACGGAGCCGACGAGGACGAAGAGTCCAGCGAGGCGTTTCCGGACATGAAGCCGCTTTTATTTACGCCGAAGGGCTGCAGCCAGCTAGCAGAGCCGTCGAGTTCATGGAGATCTCCCGACAGGATGCCGCCACGTGTTAGAGGTTTATAACGGGGAACCGATTTATTCAACCCTGCCCTCACCCTTACAGGAGGTGGGAAGGGACTGAGAACGGATTCTCTGGTCCACAATCCACCTTTTTTTAAGGTGAAATTTATTTAAATCAAGAGTCCTCATGTAATGGATCATCTCCTGATCTATAATTTATAAACCAAGAGATCCCGACTAGGAAGGGACCAGGAAGTCAATGGGGTCCACCCTCTTTGTGAGGGGTGAGGGCAGACAGGGTCGAATTTAGCCCGGGACTTCCTTGAGAAGCTCATTCCCCTATGTCTGAATGGACGGTTCAACGATTTAGGAGCGTCGGTTCAACGATTTCAAATAGATTGATTCTTAATCTTAATCGCTCAAGAAGGTGTTTATGATTCAGAACCACAAGTTTACAGTTCGGTTCCTAGTTCATCATGGTTCAAGATTATTATTTTAAAAATTACAAATTACAAATTAAAAGTTATTGCAAAAAAAGGTCTTACATTTATTTAAGTTGTCTGTGTATTCCCTTAGGGTATAGGAAAATCAAAGCTCACATAGTTCTTTTACATTTTTATCCTTTTACATTGTCACTCATTTCCATTTCTCATTCCTGTCATATTTGTTCGTATCAAAATCTTCAACTTCGTCATCTAAAAGTTGCATTCCTTGGATTCTTTTCTCTGCTCTGGTCCAATCATCCAATAATGTTTGGGCTTCCAATAAGTCGAGAGACAAAGTTAATTGTCATTCATCTAATATGTTGTCGTCGGCACTGAACGTCTACTCCACAACAATAGTTGACACTAGACAAGCTAAAATTTCTTGGCGATCAAGGAGAGGATAGAAAAGCTTTGGGCCTTCTGTGACCAATACTTTAATATCGAAATTTTCTCTATTTGCTTTATTAAAATCAAAAGAAGTCATAAAATAATCCTCAAGTTCTTGTGTGGAACTTGAGGATCCTCGTGAACGTTTTGTCCGTTCTTTAATAAAATTGTACTTTTGTAAGTTTTAAATTAATATTGGTAGTTTGTTGTATTTCAGAAATATTAATTTGTGTTCCATATTTTACATAATATTGATTATAAATATTATATGAATAAATTCTAATATTATATATAATATTAAGGAGAAGAAAAATTTTTAATTGAAATTAAAACGTCATAATATAAAGTTAATATTTCTGGTAAAACTTCTCATTTAAATCTAAGATTTAAAACAATTACAATTAAATATATTTCAAGAATAAAATAAAAATATTTTTTCCATTTAATTTTCATAGCTAAGATATAAGAAGATAAAGATTCATTATTAATATGCTTATTTAAAACTAATACTATATTAGAAAAAATAATTTAAAAATAATTAGAGTAGTGGGATAATAAACATCGAAAAGTTGTTCGATTGTATCATTAAATACTTTTAAAATTTTACAGATACTACTACAAATATTTCATTATTGTGAAAATAAATATATATTAGTATTATTATTTTGTGAAAAAAAATTAACATAATAATTCTTTATATTGAAATGAATATTTTAATAATTGGTATGTTGAATTCTAACATGTTGGTACATCATATGAAAATTTTTGTAGGTCTCATTATATTAGTTTTACAAAATCTACCATATTATTTCATTATTGATGGACGAGACCATAAATAAGAAATTGTAATTCTAATTGGTTTAATATAACTTTCTAAAAATTTTAATCTATCTTGAACACATAAATTTAAAACATGGCATACCCAACGAATATGAAAAAATAAACTATCAATAATAGGTTGACAAATAAATTTTAGATTATCTACCCGAGCAGTATTGGAACTAGCATTATCTAATGATATTGAAAATATTTTATGAGTTAAGTCATATTATTTTAAAATTAAACATAATAATTGTGAGATATTATAAGCATTATGTGATTCATCTAAACTCTATAAGTTAATAATCTTTTTTGGAGATTCCAAGAGTTATCAATACAATGGCAAGTCACACCCATATATGAATGTGTTTGCCAATGATCACTCTAAATATTGAAACATAAAGAAACTTTATTATCTAATTTACTAAATTCATCAATTAAATTCTTTTTTCCTTGTTTTACTAATTTTTTA